>JBBPBX010082713.1:0-15681 GCA_038048925.1 Garcialebias charrua | reverse complement strand
AAGAAAGTTCAGTCTGAGTTTGATCAGACAGCAGAACATGTGAAGGTCCAGGCTCGACTCACAAAGAGGCAGATTAAGAAGCAGTTTAAGAAGCTTCACCAGTTTCTAACAGAGGAAGAGGAGGCCAGGCTGGCTGCTCTGAGGGAGGAAGAGGAGCAGAAGAGTGGACTGATTGAGAATATGGAGGCTCTGAGCAGAGAGATGGCAGCTCTTTCGGACACAGTCAGAGCCACAGAGGAGGAGCTGAGAGCTGAAGTGTTATTTGTTCATTATTGATTTTATTAATAGTGTTATTATTTATCTCTAAATAAAAAAAAGTGGTCCTCCTTAATTTATATCGTCTGCAGAGACTCGAAGAAACACACCGACCACAGGTTCAGACCCATCGATGAAGCTGCAACGGAACTCAAAGAGGATCTGCTGAGATCTATGAAACCACTGAAGGAGAAGCAGGAGGTCAAGAAGAAAGTTCAGTCTGAGTTTGATCAGACAGCAGAACATGTGAAGGTCCAGGCTCGACTCACAAAGAGGCAGATTAAGAAGCAGTTTAAGAAGCTTCACCAGTTTCTAACAGAGGAAGAGGAGGCCAGGCTGGCTGCTCTGAGGGAGGAAGAGGAGCAGAAGAGTGGACTGATTGAGAATATGGAGGCTCTGAGCAGAGAGATGGCAGCTCTTTCGGACACAGTCAGAGCCACAGAGGAGGAGCTGAGAGCTGAAGTGTTATTTGTTCATTATTGATTTTATTAATAGTGTTATTATTTATCTCTAAATAAAAAAAAGTGGTCCTCCTTAATTTATATCGTCTGCAGAGACTCGAAGAAACACACCGACCACAGGTTCAGACCCATCGATGAAGCTGCAACGGAACTCAAAGAGGATCTGCTGAGATCTATGAAACCACTGAAGGAGAAGCAGGAGGTCAAGAAGAAAGTTCAGTCTGAGTTTGATCAGACAGCAGAACATGTGAAGGTCCAGGCTCGACTCACAAAGAGGCAGATTAAGAAGCAGTTTAAGAAGCTTCACCAGTTTCTAACAGAGGAAGAGGAGGCCAGGCTGGCTGCTCTGAGGGAGGAAGAGGAGCAGAAGAGTGGACTGATTGAGAATATGGAGGCTCTGAGCAGAGAGATGGCAGCTCTTTCGGACACAGTCAGAGCCACAGAGGAGGAGCTGAGAGCTGAAGTGTTATTTGTTCATTATTGATTTTATTAATAGTGTTATTATTTATCTCTAAATAAAAAAAGTGGTCCTCCTTAATTTATATCGTCTGCAGAGACTCGAAGAAACACACCGACCACAGGTTCAGACCCATCGATGAAGCTGCAGCGGAACTCAGAGAGGATCTGCTGAGATCCATGAAACCACTGAAGGAGAAGCAGGAGGTCAAGAAGAAAGTTCAGTCTGAGTTTGATCAGACAGCAGAACATGTGAAGGTCCAGGCTCGACTCACAAAGAGGCAGATTAAGAAGCAGTTTAAGAAGCTTCACCAGTTTCTAACAGAGGAAGAGGAGGCCAGGCTGGCTGCTCTGAGGGAGGAAGAGGAGCAGAAGAGTGGACTGATTGAGAATATGGAGGCTCTGAGCAGAGAGATGGCAGCTCTTTCGGACACAGTCAGAGCCACAGAGGAGGAGCTGAGAGCTGAAGTGTTATTTGTTCATTATTGATTTTATTAATAGTGTTATTATTTATCTCTAAATAAAAAAAGTGGTCCTCCTTAATTTATATCGTCTGCAGAGACTCGAAGAAACACACCGACCACAGGTTCAGACCCATCGATGAAGCTGCAGCGGAACTCAGAGAGGATCTGCTGAGATCCATGAAACCACTGAAGGAGAAGCAGGAGGTCAAGAAGAAAGTTCAGTCTGAGTTTGATCAGACAGCAGAACATGTGAAGGTCCAGGCTCGACTCACAAAGAGGCAGATTAAGAAGCAGTTTAAGAAGCTTCACCAGTTTCTAACAGAGGAAGAGGAGGCCAGGCTGGCTGCTCTGAGGGAGGAAGAGGAGCAGAAGAGTGGACTGATTGAGAATATGGAGGCTATGAGCAGAGAGATGGCAGCTCTTTCGGACACAGTCAGAGCCACAGAGGAGGAGCTGAGAGCTGAAGTGTTATTTGTTCATTATTGATTTTATTAATAGTGTTATTATTTATCTCTAAATAAAAAAAGTGGTCCTCCTTAATTTATATCGTCTGCAGAGACTCGAAGAAACACACCGACCACAGGTTCAGACCCATCGATGAAGCTGCAACGGAACTCAAAGAGGATCTGCTGAGATCTATGAAACCACTGAAGGAGAAGCAGGAGGTCAAGAAGAAAGTTCAGTCTGAGTTTGATCAGACAGCAGAACATGTGAAGGTCCAGGCTCGACTCACAAAGAGGCAGATTAAGAAGCAGTTTAAGAAGCTTCACCAGTTTCTAACAGAGGAAGAGGAGGCCAGGCTGGCTGCTCTGAGGGAGGAAGAGGAGCAGAAGAGTGGACTGATTGAGAATATGGAGGCTCTGAGCAGAGAGATGGCAGCTCTTTCGGACACAGTCAGAGCCACAGAGGAGGAGCTGAGAGCTGAAGTGTTATTTGTTCATTATTGATTTTATTAATAGTGTTATTATTTATCTCTAAATAAAAAAAGTGGTCCTCCTTAATTTATATCGTCTGCAGAGACTCGAAGAAACACACCGACCACAGGTTCAGACCCATCGATGAAGCTGCAGCGGAACTCAGAGAGGATCTGCTGAGATCCATGAAACCACTGAAGGAGAAGCAGGAGGTCAAGAAGAAAGTTCAGTCTGAGTTTGATCAGACAGCAGAACATGTGAAGGTCCAGGCTCGACTCACAAAGAGGCAGATTAAGAAGCAGTTTAAGAAGCTTCACCAGTTTCTAACAGAGGAAGAGGAGGCCAGGCTGGCTGCTCTGAGGGAGGAAGAGGAGCAGAAGAGTGGACTGATTGAGAATATGGAGGCTCTGAGCAGAGAGATGGCAGCTCTTTCGGACACAGTCAGAGCCACAGAGGAGGAGCTGAGAGCTGAAGTGTTATTTGTTCATTATTGATTTTATTAATAGTGTTATTATTTATCTCTAAATAAAAAAAAGTGGTCCTCCTTAATTTATATCGTCTGCAGAGACTCGAAGAAACACACCGACCACAGGTTCAGACCCATCGATGAAGCTGCAGCGGAACTCAGAGAGGATCTGCTGAGATCCATGAAACCACTGAAGGAGAAGCAGGAGGTCAAGAAGAAAGTTCAGTCTGAGTTTGATCAGACAGCAGAACATGTGAAGGTCCAGGCTCGACTCACAAAGAGGCAGATTAAGAAGCAGTTTAAGAAGCTTCACCAGTTTCTAACAGAGGAAGAGGAGGCCAGGCTGGCTGCTCTGAGGGAGGAAGAGGAGCAGAAGAGTGGACTGATTGAGAATATGGAGGCTCTGAGCAGAGAGATGGCAGCTCTTTCGGACACAGTCAGAGCCACAGAGGAGGAGCTGAGAGCTGAAGTATTATTTGTTCATTATTGATTTTATTAATAGTGTTATTATTTATCTCTAAATAAAAAAAAGTGGTCCTCCTTAATTTATATCGTCTGCAGAGACTCGAAGAAACACACCGACCACAGGTTCAGACCCATCGATGAAGCTGCAACGGAACTCAAAGAGGATCTGCTGAGATCTATGAAACCACTGAAGGAGAAGCAGGAGGTCAAGAAGAAAGTTCAGTCTGAGTTTGATCAGACAGCAGAACATGTGAAGGTCCAGGCTCGACTCACAAAGAGGCAGATTAAGAAGCAGTTTAAGAAGCTTCACCAGTTTCTAATGCCCCTTTTCCACTACCGGCCCAGAGCGGCCCAGTCTGGTCCGGTCTGGTCCAGTTAGGATCGGCTCACATGCACGGTTTTGTTTCCATTCACTTACTGCAGCCCTTCTGTGGGCGGGGTGTAGAATCTCACTCGTCCTACCACGTGGTGGCGGTAGTGTTACCTCAAGCTATTTACTAGCCACCACTAGACGTTAGAAGAAGAACACCCTGCAGAACCTTGTCTCACCACCTGTTGGCGGTAATGTCCCTTGAGCTATTTAATGCTCTGATCTTACTTTATAGACTTTTCAGCTTGTTTTAAACCCCTGTGTTTTCCATTTTGTTTCTTTATAATAAAGATTATTCTCATATATGCACAAGGTTCCTGTTAACATTGCTTAACACATTGATCACACTGCCCTGTAATCAGTTAAACTATTTTTACAGTAAGGTAATATTAAATGTTTGTATTTCATTAAATTTAAACGGTAATATTTTGTCAGGGCTAATTCAAAGTCAAATGCAAATGGATAATTTGGTTTAAACTGTCCCATAAACATTAAAAGCATGTTTCTTTAAACGTAAAAACAAAGTATTAATAATTAAATGTTTGTTGATCAGGAAACTCGTTTGGGCATCCAAGAACAGCTTCATCGGGGTTGATGGCGACGTCTGTGCATCCTTGGAAAAGCTGCTGCACCCACAACCCGACATCAGGATGGATGGATGGATGGATGGATGGGTTCATGTTGACATCTGTGCATCCTGGCAAAAGCTGCTGCACTACTCATGACACGACAACAGGAAGGATGGATGGATGGATGGATGGCTGTTCAAATCTAATAATCTTTTTCT
Source organism: Garcialebias charrua (assembly GCA_038048925.1). Taxonomy (NCBI): domain Eukaryota; kingdom Metazoa; phylum Chordata; class Actinopteri; order Cyprinodontiformes; family Rivulidae; genus Garcialebias; species Garcialebias charrua. The sequence goes on along the minus strand of JBBPBX010082713.1, from coordinate 11,043 downwards.
TATGATTCTTTAAAGGTCAAATGCAAATGGAAAATATTGAATGGTAAATGGAGCTTATTTATATAGCGCTTTCCAGCCCCCTGTGAGGAGCCCCAAAGCGCTTTACAATACCAGCCATCCACCCATTCATTCAGACATTCATACACCGGTAGTGGTAGCCTGCCTTGCAAGGCGCCATCCAGACCTACCGGGAGCAACTCGGGGTTAAGTGTCTTGCCCAGGGACACACAACACATGGTGGGCGGATGCGGGATTCGAACCTCCAACCTTCCGATCAGGGGTCGACTGCCATTACCACTACACCACGGTCGCCCACAATAATATTGTGTAATATTCTTAACTTCCAGTATGTTTTTAAACAAACACTATACTGTACACACTTAACATTGTAAAATATGTTTAGGAAATTATTGTTCAATGACACCACTTAAGAAATAAAATGTTTATTATGAAAACTAAGAAGTGAAAAAAGCACAAAAATAAATACTGCATCCACCTAAATGATTTTTTTCCTGTTGTCTCATGTGCTTCCTCCAGAAGACACAAGTTGATAAATTCTGGTGTTGACTTCTTCGTCTTAACTGTAAAAAAAAAGAAAAACATGGTTACCGGTAATTCAGTCTAGAAACTGTTTTATATGTAGATATCTTTTATAAGATATATGTAAGATATATATACATATATCAAATATCTCAGAAACCACAAAGCAGATATTTTTCAAACCAACACAGTGTAATCACTACATGTTTATATACACACTGTAAGCTGTTAGAGTTATTTGAATTAAAATTCGATTTTTAATAGACATAAGTGTGTCGACCTAGCTTTTTTTTTCTACTAGTATTTAACACATATCTTATATCTCAGAAACCACAAAGCAGATATTTTTCAAACCAACAGAGTGTAATCACTACATGTTTATGTGCATACTGTAAGCTGTTGGAGTTATTTGAATTAAAATTCGATTTTTTAATAATTTATTTTCGAAGCACATGTGATAGGTTTGGAATTAGTCAAAACAAATCAATTTAAATCCAGCAGATTTGACCACAACGTGACATTATTAAGGACTTGTTAACCTGAGGAACCCTCGTGGTATAAAGCAGCTATGAAATATATTTTTTAAGCTTTTATTTAGCTACATTTAAAACAAAGAACGCCGATCGACCCCACCCGCGCGTGCATGTGATGTGCATGTGTCGACCTACTTTGTTAAATCCAGCTGATTTGACCACAACGTGAAATTATTAAGGAACTGTTAAGCTCAAGCACCCTCTTGATATAACGTCAGCTATGAACTATATTTTTTAAAGCGTTTATTTAGCTACATTATAGAAATAAAGACGGCTCACGTGCGCGCGCGCGGGCGCGCGCGTGCACGTGGCGAAACTACTTTTTTAAATCCTGCCGTTTTGACAACAACGTGGAATTATTAAGGAATAGTTCGGCTTAAGACACATGTGTGATGTAATTTTTAATACAAATAATTGTTTTTACCGTGTTAATCTTGTAAAGTCCTTCGGTGTTTTGCTCCCTCACGGCAGCCACTTCCTCAAACTCAGTCCAGCCTCCTCCTCACGGTTCGGGGCCAGCCGGCCTCGGACCTGCTCTGAGATGAGGCCGGAATCTTGGCGCGGCGCCGCGCATCTGTTAGGTGGAAATGCTCTCCAACGCGCGCTTGGCACGCAAATATGACGTCACATCCGAGCCGGGCCAACAAGTGGAAAAGGGGCATAACAGAGGAAGAGGAGGCCAGGCTGGCTGCTCTGAGGGAGGAAGAGGAGCAGAAGAGTGGACTGATTGAGAATATGGAGGCTCTGAGCAGAGAGATGGCAGCTCTTTCGGACACAGTCAGAGCCACAGAGGAGGAGCTGAGAGCTGAAGTGAAAAGAAACGTCCATCGTTAAACGGGGGTGGAGGCCTCCGGGTTCAACTGTCCCCCTCTTACAATGCTATGATTGCTAGTATCACTAAGCCCTCTGTGAATAGCAAACAACCATCAGGGTGCTAACGATCCATCGTTAGGCTGATGGTCCTCCTTGATCATGTGAGCAGCTGGTTTCGGCTGTCATCAGCCAACTGGTTGATCCACTGTGGGAGGGTGCTATTTATAAGACTGAGCTGAATACAGCAACTCAGACTGAAGAAGGCTTTCGGACGAAAGACGAAACTTTTGCTTCGTTTTGTTTTATTTTTTTGAATGTCCAGAGGACCAGACTTAGCTTTTTTAGATAAAATAAATAAATAAAGTATTTAAAAGTGTTACACAGATTTATACAATATTAATACATAATACAGACGGGTACATACCAGATACTGGTAGCATACTGGTTATATAACCGGTATGTATATTTTGTACCAGGCTATAGTATGAAGTGACATGTTATCCTGTACTTAACTGGTATGTACCTGGTACCTATGCAACGAAAGACTAAACATTTCTACGTTTTGTACCAGGCTATAGTATGAAGTGACATGTTATCCTGTACTTAACTGGTATGTACCTGGTACCTATGCAACGAAAGACTAAACATTTCTACGTTTTTGTTTTGTTTTTTAAATGTCCAGAGGCCAGACGTAGATTTTTAGATACATTAAAAAATCTGTAAGTTTTGTTTCTGTTTTTATCTCTTTTCAGTTATTCCCCGGTTTCTCACAAAGTCTCATATTTTGAACTGTTCTTTGAGCCAACATAGGGCCCTCAACCTTCTTACAGTGGTTGCATTAATTCTTTCTGGTCAGTTTTCCTTCACTTATGTGATTTCGGAAATTACGCATTACATCAGCTACTTCACCATTTGACCACTTTTTCTTTGCCATTCTTCTGGATCCTAGACTTGCTTGACTTTTTCTCTAGAAAACATGGAGGACACAGAAAAAAATCATGTATTTAGTATATGGGCAAGTCAACATTCATCAGAACTTTAAACAAAGTATTTATAAGATTACAGTCCGAGGGAAACTCATAAAAATCAAAATTAAAATTTTATTTTGTTACATGTTTTTCCCATGATGTAAACACATGGATTAGATGTCTTGCTCATGGAGCCCATGCAGCCCCTCAGTAAACCTTAATGTTTTGTGTGCAATATATTAAATTAGGTAAGAGTTACACTGTGGAGTTGAAAAAAACTGCTTACGAATGCATAAAAATGATCAGAAACGTGTGTCCACATGTTTAGCTAACGAACTGTGGTGAAAAAACACAGAAAAACTCAGTATTTTTTGCGTTTTTTCCAAAAATTCACCAGCTCTAACATGTTCAACTGAAGTTGTGTATGTTTGTGTGTGTGACTGTTTTGTGGTTTTTAAGGACAGTGTTTTGTCAGGACAGTAATGAGCTGTTATCTGATTGATTGTCTGATTGTTTATAGCGTATGACTGTCCAAACAAACAACTGTCCATAAAAACCACAATACACTCCTATACACACCTAATTGAACATTAAGGTTGATGAAACCACACGTAGCAAGTAATTCTGTTTAGGAACACAAGAACTAAAATGTACCTTGGTATTCGTGTTTAAAGGAAGTTGATCGTGCTTCTGGCTACCTGCGATCTCCTGACTCTGGACGTGCTCACATGACATCTGTAACAGATCAGTTATACTTATATTTAGAGGAAATTCTACATTTTGATGATAGCTGCTGTCACATGTAAACCAATAAACATTACATGATTGTTTGTTTTTGGCCAAAGTATCCATCTCACATAAAGGAAAGATGGATGGACAGAGTATTTACAAAACTCCTCTCATGATAGGTGGACTAAGATGAAATTAAAATTAGCTGAATGAAAGAAAACTATAAATTTAAAAACTGTGACAAATAATATTGAAGTCATATTTAACAATCCCTGCATTATTTATATAATTGATATCTATGTCATATACATACACACAAATATACATATATACATGTATATAAGCATATCATAAATGCATATTCATGTACTGTACAGTGTATATACATATATGCATATACATGTATATATATGCATATACTGTACAGATAGACATATACATGTAAATATAACATGTTCTACTAAAATTGTGTGTGTTTGTGTGTGTGACTGTTTTGTGGTTTTAATGGACAGTGGTTTGTTAGGACAGCAATACGCTATAATCAGACAATCAGATAATAGCTCATTACTGTCCTGACAAAACACTGTCCTTAGAAACCACAAAACAGTCACACACAAAAACACACACAATTTTAGTTGAACATGTTATATTTACATGCCTATTACACGTATATGTAAGTGCCTATTTACATGTATATGTAAGTGCCTATATACATGTATATGTAAGTGCATATATACATGAATATGTAAGTGCATATATACATGTACTGTATATGCAAATGCATTTAAACATGTAAATGCATATATGTATATATACAAGAATATGCATATATGTACATATGCATAAACATATAGATGTATATATGCATAAACATATACATGTATATATATGCATATACATATAATGTTCAGATAGACATATACATGTAAATATAACATGTTCAACTGAAGTTGTGTGTGTTTGTGTGTGTGACTGTTTTGTGGTTTTTAAGGACAGTGTTTTGTCAGGACAGCAATACGCTATACAGTAATCAGACAATCAGATAACAGCTCATTACTGTCCTGACAAAACACTGTCCTTAGAAACCACAAAACAGTCACACACACAAACACACACAATTTGAGTTGAACATGTTATATTTACATGCCTATTACACGTATATGTAAGTGCCTATTTACATGTATGTGTAAGTGCATATATACATGTATATGTAAGTGCATATATACATGTACTGTATATGCAAATGCATTTAAACATGTAAATGCATATATGTATATATACAAGAATATGCATATATGTACATATGCATAAACATATAGATGTATATATGCATAAACATATACATGTATATATATGCATATACATATAATGTTCAGATAGACATATACATGTAAATATAACATGTTCAACTGAAGTTGTGTGTGTTTGTGTGTGTGACTGTTTTGTGGTTTTTAAGGACAGTGTTTTGTCAGGACAGTAATGAGCTGTTATCTGATTGATTGTCTGATTGTTTATAGCGTCTGACTGTCCAAACAAACAACTGTCCATAAAAACCATAGTACACTCCTATACACACATAATTGAACATTAAGGTTGATGAAACCACACGTAGCAAGTAATTCTGTTTAGGAACACAAGAACTAAAATGTACCTTGGTATTCGTGTTTAAAGGAAGTTGATCGTGCTTCTGGCTACCTGCGATCTCCTGACTCTGGACGTGTTCACATGACATCTGTAAGAGATCATTTATACTTATATTTAGAGGAAATTCTACATTTTGATGATAGCTGCTGTCACATGTAAACCAATAAACATTACATGATTGTTTGTTTTTGGCCCAAGTATCCATCTCACATAAAGGAAAGATAAATGGACAGAGTATTTACAAAACTCCTCTCATGATAGGTGGACTAAGATGAAATTAAAATTAGCTGAATGAAAGAAAACTATAAATTAAAAAACTGTGACTAATAATATTGAAGTCATACTTAACAATCCCTGCATTATTTATATAATTGATATCTATGTCATATACATACACACAAATATACATATATACATGTATATAAGCATATCATAAATGCATATTCATGTACTGTACAGTGTATATACATATATGCATATAAATGTATATATGCATATCAGATAGACATATACATGTAAATATAACATGTTCTACTAAAATTGTGTGTGTTTGTGTGTGTGACTGTTTTGTGGTTTTTAAGGACAGTGTTTTGTCAGGACAGCAATACGCTATACAGTAATCAGACAATCAGATAACAGCTCATTACTGTCCTGACAAAACACTGTCCTTAGAAACCACAAAACAGTCACACACACAAACACACACAATTTGAGTTGAACATGTTATATTTACATGCCTATTACACGTATATGTAAGTGCCTATTTACATGTATGTGTAAGTGCATATATACATGTATATGTAAGTGCATATATACATGTACTGTATATGCAAATGCATTTAAACATGTAAATGCATATATGTATATATACAAGAATATGCATATATGTACATATGCATAAACATATAGATGTATATATGCATAAACATATACATGTATATATATGCATATACATATAATGTACAGATAGACATATACATGTAAATATAACATGTTCAACTGAAGTTGTGTGTGTTTGTGTGTGTGACTGTTTTGTGGTTTTTAAGGACAGTGTTTTGTCAGGACAGTAATGAGCTGTTATCTGATTGATTGTCTGATTGTTTATAGCGTCTGACTGTCCAAACAAACAACTGTCCATAAAAACCATAGTACACTCCTATACACACCTAATTGAACATTAAGGTTGATGAAACCACACGTAGCAAGTAATTCTGTTTAGGAACACAAGAACTAAAATGTACCTTGGTATTCGTGTTTAAAGGAAGTTGATCGTGCTTCTGGCTACCTGCGATCTCCTGACTCTGGACGTGTTCACATGACATCTGTAAGAGATCATTTATACTTATATTTAGAGGAAATTCTACATTTTGATGATAGCTGCTGTCACATGTAAACCAATAAACATTACATGATTGTTTGTTTTTGGCCCAAGTATCCATCTCACATAAAGGAAAGATAAATGGACAGAGTATTTACAAAACTCCTCTCATGATAGGTGGACTAAGATGAAATTAAAATTAGCTGAATGAAAGAAAACTATAAATTAAAAAACTGTGACTAATAATATTGAAGTCATACTTAACAATCCCTGCATTATTTATATAATTGATATCTATGTCATATACATACACACAAATATACATATATACATGTATATAAGCATATCATAAATGCATATTCATGTACTGTACAGTGTATATACATATATGCATATAAATGTATATATGCATATCAGATAGACATATACATGTAAATATAACATGTTCTACTAAAATTGTGTGTGTTTGTGTGTGTGACTGTTTTGTGGTTTTAATGGACAGTGGTTTGTTAGGACAGCAATACGCTATAATCAGACAATCAGATAACAGCTCATTACTGTCCTGACAAAACACTGTCCTTAGAAACCACAAAACAGTCACACACACAAACACACACAATTTGAGTTGAACATGTTATATTTACATGCCTATTACATGTATATATAAGTGCATATATACATGTATATGTAAGTGCATATATACATGTATATGTAAGTGCATATATACATGTACTGTATATGCAAATGCATTTAAACATGTAAATGCATATATGTATATATACAAGAATATGCATATATGTACATATGCATAAACATATAGATGTATATATGCATAAACATATACATGTATATATATGCATATACATATAATGTACAGATAGACATATACATGTAAATATAACATGTTCAACTGAAGTTGTGTGTGTTTGTGTGTGTGACTGTTTTGTGGTTTTTAAGGACAGTGTTTTGTCAGGACAGTAATGAGCTGTTATCTGATTGATTGTCTGATTGTTTATAGCGTCTGACTGTCCAAACAAACAACTGTCCATAAAAACCATAGTACACTCCTATACACACCTAATTGAACATTAAGGTTGATGAAACCACACGTAGCAAGTAATTCTGTTTAGGAACACAAGAACTAAAATGTACCTTGGTATTCGTGTTTAAAGGAAGTTGATCGTGCTTCTGGCTACCTGCGATCTCCTGACTCTGGACGTGTTCACATGACATCTGTAAGAGATCATTTATACTTATATTTAGAGGAAATTCTACATTTTGATGATAGCTGCTGTCACATGTAAACCAATAAACATTACATGATTGTTTGTTTTTGGCCCAAGTATCCATCTCACATAAAGGAAAGATAAATGGACAGAGTATTTACAAAACTCCTCTCATGATAGGTGGACTAAGATGAAATTAAAATTAGCTGAATGAAAGAAAACTATAAATTAAAAAACTGTGACTAATAATATTGAAGTCATACTTAACAATCCCTGCATTATTTATATAATTGATATCTATGTCATATACATACACACAAATATACATATATACATGTATATAAGCATATCATAAATGCATATTCATGTACTGTACAGTGTATATACATATATGCATATAAATGTATATATGCATATCAGATAGACATATACATGTAAATATAACATGTTCTACTAAAATTGTGTGTGTTTGTGTGTGTGACTGTTTTGTGGTTTTTAAGGACAGTGTTTTGTCAGGACAGCAATACGCTATACAGTAATCAGACAATCCGATAACAGCTCATTACTGTCCTGACAAAACACTGTCCTTAGAAACCACAAAACAGTCACACACACAAACACACACAATTTGAGTTGAACATGTTATATTTACATGCCTATTACATGTATATATAAGTGCATATATACATGTATATGTAAGTGCATATATACATGTATATGTAAGTGCATATATACATGTACTGTATATGCAAATGCATTTAAACATGTAAATGCATATATGTATATATACAAGAATATGCATATATGTACATATGCATAAACATATAGATGTATATATGCATAAACATATACATGTATATATATGCATATACATATAATGTTCAGATAGACATATACATGTAAATATAACATGTTCAACTGAAGTTGTGTGTGTTTGTGTGTGTGACCGTTTTGTGGTTTTTAAGGACAGTGTTTTGTCAGGACAGCAATACGCTATACAGTAATCAGACAATCAGATAACAGCTCATTACTGTCCTGACAAAACACTGTCCTTAGAAACCACAAAACAGTCACACACACAAACACACACAATTTGAGTTGAACATGTTATATTTACATGCCTATTACACGTATATGTAAGTGCCTATTTACATGTATGTGTAAGTGCATATATACATGTATATGTAAGTGCATATATACATGTACTGTATATGCAAATGCATTTAAACATGTAAATGCATATATGTATATATACAAGAATATGCATATATGTACATATGCATAAACATATAGATGTATATATGCATAAACATATACATGTATATATATGCATATACATATAATGTACAGATAGACATATACATGTAAATATAACATGTTCAACTGAAGTTGTGTGTGTTTGTGTGTGTGACTGTTTTGTGGTTTTTAAGGACAGTGTTTTGTCAGGACAGTAATGAGCTGTTATCTGATTGATTGTCTGATTGTTTATAGCGTCTGACTGTCCAAACAAACAACTGTCCATAAAAACCATAGTACACTCCTATACACACCTAATTGAACATTAAGGTTGATGAAACCACACGTAGCAAGTAATTCTGTTTAGGAACACAAGAACTAAAATGTACCTTGGTATTCGTGTTTAAAGGAAGTTGATCGTGCTTCTGGCTACCTGCGATCTCCTGACTCTGGACGTGTTCACATGACATCTGTAAGAGATCATTTATACTTATATTTAGAGGAAATTCTACATTTTGATGATAGCTGCTGTCACATGTAAACCAATAAACATTACATGATTGTTTGTTTTTGGCCAAAGTATCCATCTCACATAAAGGAAAGATGGATGGACAGAGTATTTACAAAACTCCTCTCATGATAGGTGGACTAAGATGAAATTAAAATTAGCTGAATGAAAGAAAACTATAAATTTAAAAACTGTGACTAATAATATTGAAGTCATACTTAACAATCCCTGCATTATTTATATAATTGATATCTATGTCATATACATACACACAAATATACATATATACATGTATATAAGCATATCATAAATGCATATTCATGTACTGTACAGTGTATATACATATATGCATATACATGTATATATATGCATATACTGTACAGATAGACATATACATGTAAATATAACATGTTCTACTAAAATTGTGTGTGTTTGTGTGTGTGACTGTTTTGTGGTTTTAATGGACAGTGGTTTGTTAGGACAGCAATACGCTATAATCAGACAATCAGATAACAGCTCATTACTGTCCTGACAAAACACTGTCCTTAGAAACCACAAAACAGTCACACACACAAACACACACAATTTGAGTTGAACATGTTATATTTACATGCCTATTACATGTATATATAAGTGCATATATACATGTATATGTAAGTGCATATATACATGTATATGTAAGTGCATATATACATGTACTGTATATGCAAATGCATTTAAACATGTAAATGCATATATGTATATATACAAGAATATGCATATATGTACATATGCATAAACATATAGATGTATATATGCATAAACATATACATGTATATATATGCATATACATATAATGTTCAGATAGACATATACATGTAAATATAACATGTTCAACTGAAGTTGTGTGTGTTTGTGTGTGTGACCGTTTTGTGGTTTTTAAGGACAGTGTTTTGTCAGGACAGCAATACGCTATACAGTAATCAGACAATCAGATAACAGCTCATTACTGTCCTGACAAAACACTGTCCTTAGAAACCACAAAACAGTCACACACACAAACACACACAATTTGAGTTGAACATGTTATATTTACATGCCTATTACATGTATATATAAGTGCATATATACATGTATATGTAAGTGCATATATACATGTATATGTAAGTGCATATATACATGTACTGTATATGCAAATGCATTTAAACATGTAAATGCATATATGTATATATACAAGAATATGCATATATGTACATATGCATAAACATATAGATGTATATATGCATAAACATATACATGTATATATATGCATATACATATAATGTACAGATAGACATATACATGTAAATATAACATGTTCAACTGAAGTTGTGTGTGTTTGTGTGTGTGACTGTTTTGTGGTTTTTAAGGACAGTGTTTTGTCAGGACAGCAATACGCTATACAGTAATCAGACAATCAGATAACAGCTCATTACTGTCCTGACAAAACACTGTCCTTAGAAACCACAAAACAGTCACACACACAAACACACACAATTTGAGTTGAACA
>JBBPBX010082712.1:0-11416 GCA_038048925.1 Garcialebias charrua | reverse complement strand
TATATATATATGTATATATATATATATATATATATATATATATATATATATATATATATATAATTTTGATTTAAAATTGATTTGACCCAAAAGATGAAATACTTTGTGAAGGATGCAACAAAGCTGCACCCTTGGACCCCCGCCTCCCTCCACCTGAAGTTCAGGCTGAATGGTAAGTCTCATACAGCATCAGTCCTAAATTAGATCCTGCTGTTTCTTGTTCCATCACCCAAACAATTTTCTGCTTCCCACAACTGAAGACAAATAACTCAAATCTTCACATAGATTGATAAATATGTCAGGTTTTAAATTGTCCGCTATTAAAGAGACCTGAGCCCTCTGCCTCACACTACGTCACAGATGGTGCATTCGTGTGTAATCGGATTTCCCATGAATAAACACGGTGCAAAGTTTAAAATCAATCTTAAATCAAAATTAAATATATTTATAAGTTTGTTTGCAAAAACGAACATAGTTGAATGATAAAAGATATTTATGTTGGGCAATTTTATGCATAGTTACAAAATCATGTCACAACACCTTTAATCTGCACAAACATTTTTAATCAGGGCTCAAAATGTTTATCTGTGAAAGAAATGTGCAAGGAAATAAACTAGTATCACTCTACAGGCACATTTTGTGAGAGGGCACTTCACAAAGACACAGTCAGGCCGTGTGAGACTGAAGGAGGTTCCAACCATCGCCCAGAACCAAATGAGAAGTCCAGCAGAACTTCCACTGACCAGTGATCACACACATTGTTCTAAAGTTCCTGTTTTTACTTTTCCACATTCACCTTATAATCTAGCTGTTTTTGCCATCTTATTTTAATTTGTTAAAAAAATCTGTATGCCTCTTTTAACTGTCTATTGTTGTCACTGTTGTCATCATTCTTTGTTTGTAGCCAGGTCTCTCTTGTAAATGAGTCCTCGAGGCTCAATGAGATGCATAAATAAAGGTTGAATGAAACGTGCAGTTAAAAAGTTTATATGAAGATTCCTTTTAGAAATATATTTGATTGAAATGTATTTTATATTTAGCAAAAAATAGTACTTCATAAAGTGCAACAAAATATATTTTATAACAATGTACTTGAAGTATATTTAGATAAATCTATTTATTTAACAAGAAAGTTCATTCTCAATAGTCCAGAGGTATCTATTTACAGTATTTTACATTTTCAGGTTCAGGAAGTGTTACACCCAATCACAGAGGACAGGAAGACTGCAGCCAATCATGTGTCGTGGTCTGGATCCTCCCACTGGCTGCCAAAAGTCTGAACCGTGAGCGAGAGGGAGAGTCTGTCAGTAGATACATTTTGCACGCGAGAGCAAGTAGTTGTCCTCCGAGCGCACGTGCGCGCGCTTGGATCTCTTTTCTACGCTCGCGCTCATCCCCATTGCGCGCGCAGGGCTGATTTGCGCTCGCACGAGAGTAATTTGCTCCCTCTAGGCATGTATTTGCTCTCGCGAGATCTGTATTTGTTCACGCCCCTTCTGTATTTGTCCACGCCCATTTTGCCATCGTCCTGTCTCCATACTTCACCCTCTTCACGCCGGAGCCTGCAGCTGTTTGCACTGCTGTGGTCGTAGAGACGGAGTCGCGACGCATGGAGGAATGTTTTGTGACACAAAATGTATAAATTCTCCTTCATTCCTGATCTGGAGTCGGACTTTTCTTTTGTTTTTTCGCCAAAAGTCACGTGATCGCTTTCTCCTCCGCTGACTCCATGCATTAAAGCCGCAAATAAAGACAACAGTTCAGCACGCGAGCGGAAAGCTATTTGTTTTTGTTGTGTGATTTCAAACAGTTCTTCTTCTACGGTAGATTTCTTCTTCTACACCCTTTCTTGCAACATATGCACAGGTTTTAGAGGGTACTGCCACCTGCTGGTCCGTAAAAGAACAGCACTTTGCCAAGCGCTGCCGTGCCACACTATAAACGCATGCACAGTGCGCGCGCAGCACGCGCGCTCCAGCTTGCGGACCAAAGCGCGACTATATCCGAGCCTTCACTCAGCCTTTGAGTACTGGAGGGAGACGGTCGGTAGCGAGTGAACGGCTCCACCGAAGAACACATTTATAACGGCTGGAGCTGCAGGGTGTGGGGCTTGTGACCGCGTGACGAAACGCGGTCACATTTAAACCACGCCTAAAAAATCCTGAAAGAGAAATATGTTTATACACAGTTTGATCTATAACTCCAAAATTAATTGAGCTACAATTTTGAGACTTTTTACTCATTTACAAGATTACAATTATGACATTTATAATGTTTATTGAAGAAAATGTTGAAATTCACTTTACACGGTCTTTAAGCAAGTAATAGCTGTATTTGTATTTTTCTTTTGAGGTTTTTCAGCTAACTGCCTGTTTACAAGTACAGTACCCACAAAACTCAAATAAATGTGGATCAACAAAATTTAAGGCTACTCAATGAGTGAAATCCAGTTGGAAACTTCAATGTAGAGGCTATCCCTTTCAAGTGGGGAATTGCAAAAACAAAAAACCCAAAGAACCTGACAAACTCTATACAATCTACATGGGTAATGTAGGTCAGAGCATCCCTGATGCATCCTTACATTTCTATGCTGATGACACAGTTGTTTACTGTCGAGCTAAAACAGTTGCTAAGGTTTTCCAGCTTTTGCAATCCGCTTTTGACATCATCCAGTCAGATTTGTTCCGTCTCATACTTGTCTTAAATGCTGATAAAACAAAAAGGATGCTTTTTTAAATAGGAAGTCTGTCCCAGCAGTTCTTCCTCTGATTTTATCCTCAAATGGTGTCCCTATTGAGTTTGTTGACTCCTATAAATATTTGGGTATCCTGGTCGATTCGCATCTCTTTTAAACTACACGTGGAAAACCTAGTGAAGAAACTGAAAGTTAAACTGGGTTTCTTTTTCAGAAACAGATCCTGTCTAACACTGAATGCTAGGAAACGCCTTGTATCTGTGACTTTCCTTCCCTCCATCGATTACGGTGACATTCTCTACATGAATGCTCCTACAAGCACCCTGCGGATGTGGTCTATCATAGTGCACTAAGATTCATAACTGGCTGTGATTATCATACCCACCACTGCACCCTGTATTCACTGGTTAACTGGACATCATTAACTTCATGCAGACTCTTCCACTGGTACATTTTCATCTTTAAATCACTTCTTGCTCTGCTGCCTTCATACATCTCCTCCTACATGTCTTTGCGTGAGTGCAGCTACAGCGTGCGCTCTCAGGACATGATTACCTGCAGTGCTCCATCAGTGAGAACTGAGCTTGGCAAAAGGGCCTTCTCTGCTCCTGCTTCATGGAATATCTTACAAAAAGATCTGAAGCTCTCGGCCTTGACTTCTCTAAATGGCTTTAAGAATCTGTTGGAATCCTGGCAAAAACCAATGCAGAAATGTTCCTGTTTTTGATTTTCTACACCTACCTTATAATCTGTCTGTTTTGCTACTTTGATATCTTTCTTTTAACTTGTTTAAAAAAACTGCATTTCTCTCTTGTCTATTGTTGATTGTTCAAGGAAAATCTACTGTTGCTGTGTCATCGTTCTTTAGTTTGTAGACAGGTCTCTCTTGTAAACGAGTCCTTGAGACTCAATGAGATTAACCTGCCTAAATAAAGGTTGAATGAAAAGTATTCTGTATAAATTCTGAAAAGAAACAAACCAACAACAAAAAAACACACAATCTGAAACTGTTGCTCATTTTCACTTCCATGAAGTGTGTCAGTGCTTTTTTTGTTTGTTTTAAACAGAGAACACTCACTTTAGCTTAAAAAAGAAAAACAAAATCGACCAAAACCGTGAATTGCTAAAATGACTTGGCGTCTTGAACAGCACTCATATCAGCAATGCAAGTGGAAGTGGGAGAAACTCCCCTGAGAATTAGAAGGGTTAAACTTATGCTTGCATACTGGGTCAATCTGCAGGGTCACGCTGAAAACCATCCAACCAAAAATATTTTAAAGGATTGTTGGGAACATAATGAAACAGACATCATAAGTTTTGGGTGGGTGGGTGATGCAAAGGCAGTAAGTGTTGGATTATCACAGTTTCAGTTCAGCCCTACTCTTCCACTATCATCCATCCCTCCGTGGTTATTTCCGTTACCTACAGTAAATCTTAGTTTACTTCAGAAACTAAAAGAGAAATCAGAACTTCCGGTATGGCACTTTGTCCAAAATTTTTGTGATGAACACTTCTCTGATGATGTTATTTTATTTACAGATGGTTCTAAAGATCCTGAAACAGGGAGGGCAGGTTCAGCAGTTTACATCCCAGCCAGGGACGTCTGTATCAAAAAGAGAGCATCGGACCATTTATCAGTTTACTCATCTGAACTCTTAGCTATATTGTTGGCTCTGCAGTGGATAGAGGAGAATGACATAAAAAATGTTGTTATTGCATCTGACAGCATTTCATCACTCAATAGTATTGCAACAGGCAAATCAATCCGGAAAGATATCATCTATGAAATTTTTATTACACTGTACAGAATAGACATTAAGGGCACAAAATTACAATTTGTTTGGGTTCCAGCGCATGTCGGTGTGGAGGGAAATGAAAAAGCAGACTTACTGGCTAAACAAGCAATCAAGAGACTGTCCATAGACCTACAAGTCCCACTTTGCAAGTCAGAAATTAAACCGTTTATCAAGAAATATACACACACTGTATGGCAAGAGCACTGGGATCTACAGGAAACTGGAAGACATTTGTACAGCATACAAAAACGTGTTGGGTTAGGTAGGACAACAAAATGGAATAGGAGAGTGGAAAATGTCATCACTCGACTCAGAATAGGACACTCAGGTCTCAACTACTCTCTACATAGAATGGGCAAACATCCAACAGGAAAATGCACACACTGTAATCAACCAGAGACAGTTGAACATGTTCTGCTGCACTGCAATAACTACAAGATCCAAAGGAAACATCTGTTTAAGTCGTTATCAAAAGAAAAACGTCAGAACTTCACATTAGCTGGGCTCTTGGAGGAAAACTCGCCAGATACATACAGTAAAGTTGTTTTGTTCATGAAGTCGATTAGCTTGTTTTGTCGAATTTAGTTTATTTTTATTATTATTATTATTTATTTTTCTTTATTTTACTTTATTTTATTATTATTATTATTGTTTATTTTTATTATTATTATTATTATTTATTTTTTTTTTTCCTGTCTATTATCCAAGTCCACACTCCAGTCCAGTTGGTGGCGGTAATGCGCTTATTATGAGTTCGCCAACCGCCAATAAACTCTATAGAAGAAGAAGAAGAAGAACAGCACTCATGATTTATGACGTCATAGTGTTCTGGCGCGAATTTTGTTTATTTCCTTTTTCATTCAAGCCGGTGCGATTTTCAGAAGTCCTTCAGCGTTTTGGCTCTTGTTTTCAGATTAATTGACTTAGATCGTTTTACCGCAGCTCACAGCCACGGTATCTCTTGGAAAAATGATTGGACAGAAAAATATTAAATCATTTTTCTCCCCAGTTTCAAAGAAGAGGGTTTTAAAAGAGTTAAACGACACCGAGGGGGATACGAAAGAACCGGTGAGCGTCAACTCAAATAAACATCATGCAATTCTGAAACATGGCGTTATTTCTTGTTAAAAAAAACTTACATTTCTTGCAGCATTTCAAAGTTTTGTAGTTTCTCCTTTAGCGCCGTGATCAAAGCTGCGTTCACGGTCACCTCGTTTTTCTCAGTTGTCAGCGTGTGATGCTAACCGCTTAGCATAACATGAGAACTCTAGCTCCGCTTTGTCGACCGTTTTTAAAGCCGCGTTCACTCCAGGCTTTCTCACCGAGTCTCTGCTTTGCTCAATACATTAAAATCATCCAGAAGAAGCGGAAGTCCGCTGTGGTGGAGCCGCCCAGCCCGAGTCTCTGCCCCCTGACCGCGGAGCAGCAGGACAGGATCGCCCGCAACAAGCTAGCGGCGCAGGAGAGACTCGCTTCCGCTCAAACTCCACCAGAGCTCGGGGAGAGCTGGAGGAAGGAGCTGTGCTCGGAGTTCGTGAAGCCGTACTTCAAACAGGTAGAGACGGAGAACAACTGCTCGTGCTGGTGTTAACCTGCAGCAGCTTTAATGGTTTCATGTGTTTGTCACAGCTGATGAGTTTAGTGTCTGCAGAGAGAAAACTCCACACTGTTTACCCACCTGCTGAGCATGTCTTCACCTGGACTCAGACGTGTGCCATCAGGGATGTGAGTCACACTTATAATATATATGTAAATGCATATAAAATACAGAAAATTTGGATATCTTTGTTATTGTAGTATGAAAGTAAGGAGCCATACTTGAATAAAAATACTTCAATTTAAAAGAAAAACAAAGACAAAATTGCACACATCTGTAGATAATTGTGGCCATTGAAACAACAAATGGCAGCTTTTCTTTTTCTTTCGGTTTTTCCCTTTTCAGGGGTCGCCACAGCGAGTCATCCTCCTCCACCTCACTCTGTCCTCTGCATCCTCTGTCCTCACTCCAACTACCTTCATGTCCTCTCTAACTGCATCCATATATCTCCTCTTTGTCTTTTTCCTGGCAGCTGCATTTCTAACATCCTTCTACCAATATACCCACTGTCCCTCCTCTGGACATGTCCAAACCATCTCAGTCTGGCCTCCCTAACTTTATCTCCCAGTTGTTCAACATGTGCTGTACCTCTGATGATCTCATTCCTGATCTTATCCATCCTTGTCACTCCTAAGGAGAACCTCAGCATCTTCATTTCTGCTACTTCCAGTTCTTTCTCCTGTCTTTTTGTCAATGCCACTGTCTCCAGACCATACAACATAGCTGGTCTCACCACTGTCTTGTAAACTTTTCCTTTGACCTTTGCTGACACCTTTTTGTCACAAATCACTCCTGAAACTTTTCTCCATCCACTCCATCCTGCCTGGACTCTCTTTTTCACTTCTTTACCACATTCCCCATTTTCCTGGACAGTGGACCCCAAGTACTTGAAGTCCTGCACCTTTGTGACCTCTGCTCCTTGTAGCCTCACTGTTCCACCAGCCTCCCTCTCATTCACACACATGTACTCTGTCTTACTACAGCTGACTTTCATTCCTCTTCTTTCAAGAGCATACCTCCACCTCTCCAAGTTCTCTTCCACCTGTTCCCTGTTCTCACCACAGATCACAATGTCATCTGCAAACATCATAGTCCATGGGGATTCCTGCCTGACCTCATCTGTTAGTCGGTCCATCACCAGAGCAAACAAGAAGGGGCTCAGAGCCGATCCTTGATGCACTCCCACCTTGAAGCTATATCTGTCACTCCTACAGCACATCTCACCACTGTCCTGCAACAAATGGCAGCTTTTAGCGGCTTTAAAGTACTGTAGTTGGATAAAGGCTGTTCTTTCTTTGGCTTGTTTGTTCTGCTCCTGGTCGTGGCGTCTTCGGCTGTATTTTCTGAGCTTTTCAGAGGCAGCAGGAACTTCATAGTTCCTTCAGAGCAGGCAGGGGACAGCCAGTAATATAGAAGTTTTCTGGGCACATTTTGACACTTTGTAGTGGTTACCTCTGCACCACAGCACAGTTAGAAAACCACACACAGAAGCAGTATGTGTGAATAGTCTATTTCCGATAGTAGGCCGCCAACAATCTTTGAGATGTTCCTCAGGAGGAACCTCTGAATGTAAAGTCTCTGCTGGGCCTTCTTCACCATCTCAGTGGTGTTTGCTCCTCAAGCTAGGTCCTTTGTCATGTAGTCTAAAATAAAATAAAAAAATATATATGTATGTGGTACCCTCGCCTCGCTGCTGTTGTTGTCGATGTCAGTTTGTTCTTCTTTAGTACAAGTTCCTTGGTCTTGGTCAAGTTCCTTGTGTTTTAGAGCAAATTGTCTTTTCACTACATCATTGACTGCACCATCTCGTCCCTGTACTCATAACCCCATTACCTCTTGTGTCATCGGAACATTTGACAGTGATGTTTTTGTGGTGGGTGAGTGGGGTGCAATCATGGGTGTAAGGTACACAGCCCTGTGGGGAACCAGTGCTCAGACTGAGTGCTGTGGAAATGTGGAGGCCCACTCTGACCATCTGGATGGTCTGTCAGGAAGTTTAACACACAGAAAGGTGAAATGTGAGAGTCTCGGGTCTGGAGCCAGATCTGTTTGTATAAGTACTGGTACTGGTACTGGAATAGACTTACTAACTTAAACTATTGTACAATAAGTTACACATTCTCAGTCAAATAAGATAATATGTTACACTAAATTGTGTATTCTTCAAAACCAAGCCACTGTTAAATATATAAAATCAGCGTCTTGTCTTTGGGTAGAGTTGCTAAATGTCACAACGATGTATTTCTCTTTCCAGGTCAAAGTGGTAATTCTGGGCCAGGATCCCTATCATGGTCCTAACCAGGCCCATGGACTGTGCTTCAGTGTGAAAAGACCAGTTCCTCCCCCTCCCAGGTTTGAAAACCAGGATGGTGAAATCAGTCCAGAAGTGATGTGTTTTTTAAGGCCGTCTTTTCACACCACCTCTTTGATGCATTTTGTTTTCAGTTTGGGGAACATGTACAAAGAACTGGCTTCAGACATTAAAGGTTTTCAGCACCCCGGTCATGGAGACCTCACTGGATGGGCCGAACAGGGTATTTTTTTAGTAGCTCCACTCCAGTCTGTTAAGTGATTAACACCGGAGCACATTAACTAACCAGCTGTTTCTTTCTGTGGATTGGCTCGCCAGGCGTTTTGTTGCTCAACGCGGTGCTGACTGTCCGAGCACACCAAGCCAACTCCCACAAAGAGAAAGGCTGGGAGGTGTTCACTGACGCTGTGGTGCAGTGGCTCAGCAACAACCTGGAGGGCATCGTCTTCATGCTGTGGGGATCGTATGCTCAGAAGAAAGGAGCTGCTATTAACAGGGTGAGTCTGCTCTTTATTCACTGCAGCGCTGTCAGCAGCTGCTCATATCTATCTAAGATTCCTGCTGTCTGTTTTATAGAAGCGCCACCATGTCCTGCAGGCTGTGCATCCTTCTCCTCTGTCGGCTCATCGAGGGTTTTTTGGGTGCAGGCATTTTTCAAAGGCCAACGAGCTGCTGCAGACATCAGGAAAGTCTCCCATAGACTGGACGGCTCTTTAGGTTAAACACATGGTGGCTTTTCTAATACGTGTGTTGATTAACTACAAATCAAAATCCAACTACAGTATAAGCTTTTTTATTTTTATTTTGATTCATATTTTGATGGCTTTGGTGAACAGTTCACGTTACTTGTTGATTCTGTAAGCTTTTTTTTCACCTTCCATTCCTTCAAACTTACTGTTTTTGGTGCTTTAAATGTTGACTAGTTTATTTGTTGTAAATATGTGTTCACTGTTTACCTTTTTAGCATGCACAATAAAAAGTTTTCTTTCTTTTTTTAATTTTTCTGCTAAGATGTTTGATGTTTTACAGTTGTTCTGAGCAGTGTGTGTTGTATGTTTTTTTGTAAGCACACACCTGTAATGCAAAACGTATCATTATTACTACTGAACTTTGGAAGAGTTCTGTCCTCCTTTTGTTTCAAATTAAACCCATAAAATACTATTTTAAGTATTGTAATTTATGTGCCCATCCCCCTTATTTGTTATTTTCATCTTGTCCTGTAAAGTCAGTGTTTTTATCAGCCACACAAACAGTACAGTACTATCAAAGTTACTAAACTTTATGATCAAGGTAAGATTAACTTGTCTTAATTATTATTATTTTTTACAATTTTGTTCCACCTCAAGTACCACGTGATGTGATTGCAAATAAAGCACCTTGAACTAAAACTAGAAAAAAAAAATACAAATAGATTTAAAATTTGTATCAAATACACATACCTGTACTTCTGTCAAAAAGTAGATAACAAAAAAGTGTCTTCTCTCTAATCGCCTCATAAGACGGAGGAGGCTGAAGATGAGAACAAACTGTTCAACTCAGACCGGTTGTTTAAAAAAAAAACATTCAATAAAAAAGTCAAGTCAGAATCTGCTTTACTAAATAATGTCACACTGGATTATTTAGAAACTTTAATCTGTTTTGACCCAATTTTTAGATTTTCTGTCAATTAGATTTTTTTTTTTTACATCAAAGCATCAGTAAGTTTACTACAACGTACCAAGAGTGTTTAGTTCTTCTTTCACAGAGTACATTATATACAGAAATTCTCGAGTTAAATTTAATACTATCACAATATTTTTTAAGTGTCAATTTTGTCAGCTTCCTTATTTTTATTTTATTTTACACATTACATTTGCTTATTACAATAATAATGAAAAGAAAAAACAATATTGAATGATACAACAATGAAGTAGAGAAAAAAAAACAGCTTCCCTTACGTGAAAAAAAACCTGACTTCCGGTTTTCAACGTAAAGGCGTGGCTTCGCTTATGACGTAACAGGAAGAGAAGCCCCTCGTTTTAATGTGTGTTGTGTCAGTGTGAATCAGGAATAACAATGCCGGTGAAGAGTCTGCCAGTCCGGGATGTGTCCTTTCATTTCAGTCTGCTTCAGCAGTATTTGATACTTCTGAAGAAATACCCGATACTCACCAAATCTGTTACCAGGTGAGCAACTCTGCTCCTGAACCCGCATCTGCCTTTGCTCCGTTTTCATTAAAAAAGGCGTATTTTCAAATAGGTAGTAGAAATACTCTGTATTTATTTTTATTAGGTTGTTAAAAATGTCTCACCCCAACCAGATGTTTGCCTTTACAAAGTACTGTACTCGGTGCACTGAGCACACTAAAGTTATTCAGCCAATCAGCATCTGGCAGGAGAACCTCCCCTAACAACATCAACATGATTTTCAGCGTTTTAAAGAAAGCTTGTTAAAAAGTGTCTTACTGGAAACTTTGTGTGTTTGTTATTTCAGTGGCATCCTCTCAGCTTTAGGAAACCTGCTGTCACAGTATTTGGAGGCAAGAAAAAAGTCCAAAAGTGGAGGAGCTCAGGTCAACGACATCGATGTGGCTGGAGCTACTCGATATGCCATTTATGGGTGAGAACACGAAAAACACACACCTTCAGATGGCTACAAGGCAACAAAGTTGTAATGTTGCGTTGTAAATAATAATAAAATATAACAGGCACAAAAAACATGCTGCAGTAAATAAATAAATCTGTTTTTTGCTATAGTTGTGTTTTTAACTTTTACTCGTCTTTTGTGTGCTGTTATTTATGATATCCTGCATGCTGTTATAGCTATACAGGTAGTCCCCGACTTACGAGCGCTCTTACGAGGTTCCGGACTTACGAATATGCATATCATAACATTTTTTAAAAATAAATGAATACATGTACAGTACTGTACAGTCACCAAGCACTTAGCATATCCTAACACAGTTTCTAAAGATGAAGGAGTGAGTTGAATTGTCTCCCTTTCACATAGAGTGAAAGTGAAAGTAGCTTCCTTTATGT
>JBBPBX010082711.1:0-15681 GCA_038048925.1 Garcialebias charrua | reverse complement strand
AGACGCAGATTAAGAAGCAGTTTAAGAAGCTTCACCAGTTTCTAACAGAGGAAGAGGAGGCCAGGCTGGCTGCTCTGAGGGAGGAAGAGGAGCAGAAGAGTGGACTGATTGAGAATATGGAGGCTCTGAGCAGAGAGATGGCAGCTCTTTCGGACACAGTCAGAGCCACAGAGGAGGAGCTGAGAGCTGAAGTGTTATTTGTTCATTATTGATTTTATTAATAGTGTTATTATTTATCTCTAAATAAAAAAAAGTGGTCCTCCTTAATTTATATCGTCTGCAGAGACTCGAAGAAACACACCGACCACAGGTTCAGACCCATCGATGAAGCTGCAGCGGAACTCAGAGAGGATCTGCTGAGATCCATGAAACCACTGAAGGAGAAGCAGGAGGTCAAGAAGAAAGTTCAGTCTGAGTTTGATCAGACAGCAGAACATGTGAAGGTCCAGGCTCGACTCACAAAGACGCAGATTAAGAAGCAGTTTAAGAAGCTTCACCAGTTTCTAACAGAGGAAGAGGAGGCCAGGCTGGCTGCTCTGAGGGAGGAAGAGGAGCAGAAGAGTGGACTGATTGAGAATATGGAGGCTATGAGCAGAGAGATGGCAGCTCTTTCGGACACAGTCAGAGCCACAGAGGAGGAGCTGAGAGCTGAAGTATTATTTGTTCATTATTGATTTTATTAATAGTGTTATTATTTATCTCTAAATAAAAAAAAGTGGTCCTCCTTAATTTATATCGTCTACAGAGACTCGAAGAAACACACCGACCACAGGTTCAGACCCATCGATGAAGCTGCAACGGAACTCAAAGAGGATCTGCTGAGATCTATGAAACCACTGAAGGAGAAGCAGGAGGTCAAGAAGAAAGTTCAGTCTGAGTTTGATCAGACAGCAGAACATGTGAAGGTCCAGGCTCGACTCACAAAGAGGCAGATTAAGAAGCAGTTTAAGAAGCTTCACCAGTTTCTAACAGAGGAAGAGGAGGCCAGGCTGGCTACTCTGAGGGAGGAAGAGGAGCAGAAGAGTGGACTGATTGAGAATATGGAGGCTCTAAGCAGAGAGATGGCAGCTCTTTCGGACACAGTCAGAGCCACAGAGGAGGAGCTGAGAGCTGAAGTGTTATTTGTTCATTATTGATTTTATTAATAGTGTTATTATTTATCTCTAAATAAAAAAAGTGGTCCTCCTTAATTTATATCGTCTGCAGAGACTCGAAGAAACACACCGACCACAGGTTCAGACCCATCGATGAAGCTGCAGCGGAACTCAGAGAGGATCTGCTGAGATCCATGAAACCACTGAAGGAGAAGCAGGAGGTCAAGAAGAAAGTTCAGTCTGAGTTTGATCAGACAGCAGAACATGTGAAGGTCCAGGCTCGACTCACAAAGACGCAGATTAAGAAGCAGTTTAAGAAGCTTCACCAGTTTCTAACAGAGGAAGAGGAGGCCAGGCTGGCTGCTCTGAGGGAGGAAGAGGAGCAGAAGAGTGGACTGATTGAGAATATGGAGGCTATGAGCAGAGAGATGGCAGCTCTTTCGGACACAGTCAGAGCCACAGAGGAGGAGCTGAGAGCTGAAGTGTTATTTGTTCATTATTGATTTTATTAATAGTGTTATTATTTATCTCTAAATAAAAAAAGTGGTCCTCCTTAATTTATATCGTCTGCAGAGACTCGAAGAAACACACCGACCACAGGTTCAGACCCATCGATGAAGCTGCAGCGGAACTCAGAGAGGATCTGCTGAGATCCATGAAACCACTGAAGGAGAAGCAGGAGGTCAAGAAGAAAGTTCAGTCTGAGTTTGATCAGACAGCAGAACATGTGAAGGTCCAGGCTCGACTCACAAAGACGCAGATTAAGAAGCAGTTTAAGAAGCTTCACCAGTTTCTAACAGAGGAAGAGGAGGCCAGGCTGGCTGCTCTGAGGGAGGAAGAGGAGCAGAAGAGTGGACTGATTGAGAATATGGAGGCTATGAGCAGAGAGATGGCAGCTCTTTCGGACACAGTCAGAGCCACAGAGGAGGAGCTGAGAGCTGAAGTATTATTTGTTCATTATTGATTTTATTAATAGTGTTATTATTTATCTCTAAATAAAAAAAAGTGGTCCTCCTTAATTTATATCGTCTGCAGAGACTCGAAGAAACACACCGACCACAGGTTCAGACCCATCGATGAAGCTGCAACGGAACTCAAAGAGGATCTGCTGAGATCTATGAAACCACTGAAGGAGAAGCAGGAGGTCAAGAAGAAAGTTCAGTCTGAGTTTGATCAGACAGCAGAACATGTGAAGGTCCAGGCTCGACTCACAAAGAGGCAGATTAAGAAGCAGTTTAAGAAGCTTCACCAGTTTCTAACAGAGGAAGAGGAGGCCAGGCTGGCTGCTCTGAGGGAGGAAGAGGAGCAGAAGAGTGGACTGATTGAGAATATGGAGGCTCTGAGCAGAGAGATGGCAGCTCTTTCGGACACAGTCAGAGCCACAGAGGAGGAGCTGAGAGCTGAAGTGAAAAGAAACGTCCATTGTTAAACGGGGGTGGAGGCCTCCGGGTTCAACTGTCCCCCTCTATGATTGCTAGTATCACTAAGCCCTCTGTGAATAGCAAACAACCATCAGGGTGCTAACGATCCATCGTTAGGCTGATGGTCCTCCTTGATCATGTGAGCAACTGGTTTCGGCTGTCATCAGCCAACTGGTTGATCCACTGTGGGAGGGTGCTATTTATAAGACTGAGCTGAATACAGCAACTCAGACTGAAGAAGGCTTTCGGACGAAAGACGAAACTTTTGCTTCGTTTTGTTTTATTTTTTTGAATGTCCAGAGGACCAGACTTAGCTTTTTTAGATAAAATAAATAAATAAAGTATTTAAAAGTGTTACACAGATTTATACAATATTAATACATAATACAGATGGGTACATACCAGATACTGGTAGCATACTGGTTATATAACCGGTATGTATATTTTGTACCAGGCTATAGTATGAAGTGACATGTTATCCTGTACTTAACTGGTATGTACCTGGTACCTATGCAACGAAAGACTAAACATTTCTACGTTTTGTACCAGGCTATAGTATGAAGTGACATGTTATCCTGTACTTAACTGGTATGTACCTGGTACCTATGCAACGAAAGACTAAACATTTCTACGTTTTTGTTTTGTTTTTTAAATGTCCAGAGGCCAGACGTAGATTTTTAGATACATTAAAAAATCTGTAAGTTTTGTTTCTGTTTTTATCTCTTTTCAGTTATTCCCCGGTTTCTCACAAAGTCTCATATTTTGAACTGTTCTTTGAGCCAACATAGGGCCCTCAACCTTCTTACAGTGGTTGCATTAATTCTTTCTGGTCAGTTTTCCTTCACTTATGTGATTTCGGAAATTACGCATTACATCAGCTACTTCACCATTTGACCACTTTTTCTTTGCCATTCTTCTGGATCCTAGACTTGCTTGACTTTTTCTCTAGAAAACATGGAGGACACAGAAAAAAATCATGTATTTAGTATATGGGCAAGTCAACATTCATCAGAACTTTAAACAAAGTATTTATAAGATTACAGTCCGAGGGAAACTCATAAAAATCAAAATTAAAATTTTATTTTGTTACATGTTTTTCCCATGATGTAAACACATGGATTAGATGTCTTGCTCATGGAGCCCATGCAGCCCCTCAGTAAACCTTAATGTTTTGTGTGCAATATATTAAATTAGGTAAGAGTTACACTGTGGAGTTGAAAAAAACTGCTTACGAATGCATAAAAATGATCAGAAACGTGTGTCCACGTTTAGCTAACGAACTGTGGTGAAAAAACACAGAAAAACTCAGTATTTTTTGTGTTTTTTCCAAAAATTCACCAGCACTAACATGTTCAACTGAAGTTGTGTATGTTTGTGTGTGTGACTGTTTTGTGGTTTTTAAGGACAGTGTTTTGTCAGGACAGTAATGAGCTGTTATCTGATTGATTGTCTGATTGTTTATAGCGTATGACTGTCCAAACAAACAACTGTCCATAAAAACCACAATACACTCCTATACACACCTAATTGAACATTAAGGTTGATGAAACCACACGTAGCAAGTAATTCTGTTTAGGAACACAAGAACTAAAATGTACCTTGGTATTCGTGTTTAAAGGAAGTTGATCGTGCTTCTGGCTACCTGCGATCTCCTGACTCTGGACGTGCTCACATGACATCTGTAACAGATCAGTTATACTTATATTTAGAGGAAATTCTACATTTTGATGATAGCTGCTGTCACATGTAAACCAATAAACATTACATGATTGTTTTTGGCCAAAGTATCCATCTCACATAAAGGAAAGATGGATGGACAGAGTATTTACAAAACTCCTCTCATGATAGGTGGACTAAGATGAAATTAAAATTAGCTGAATGAAAGAAAACTATAAATTTAAAAACTGTGACAAATAATATTGAAGTCATATTTAACAATCCCTGCATTATTTATATAATTGATATCTATGTCATATACATACACACAAATATACATATATACATGTATATAAGCATATCATAAATGCATAGTCATGTACTGTACAGTGTATATACATATATGCATATACATGTATATATATGCATATACTGTACAGATAGACATATACATGTAAATATAACATGTTCTACTAAAATTGTGTGTGTTTGTGTGTGTGACTGTTTTGTGGTTTTAATGGACAGTGGTTTGTTAGGACAGCAATACGCTATAATCAGACAATCAGATAATAGCTCATTACTGTCCTGACAAAACACTGTCCTTAGAAACCACAAAACAGTCACACACAAAAACACACACAATTTTAGTTGAACATGTTATATTTACATGCCTATTACACGTATATGTAAGTGCCTATTTACATGTATATGTAAGTGCCTATATACATGTATATGTAAGTGCATATATACATGAATATGTAAGTGCATATATACATGTACTGTATATGCAAATGCATTTAAACATGTAAATGCATATATGTATATATACAAGAATATGCATATATGTACATATGCATAAACATATAGATGTATATATGCATAAACATACACATGTATATATATGCATATACATATAATGTTCAGATAGACATATACATGTAAATATAACATGTTCAACTGAAGTTGTGTGTGTTTGTGTGTGTGACCGTTTTGTGGTTTTTAAGGACAGTGTTTTGTCAGGACAGCAATACGCTATACAGTAATCAGACAATCAGATAACAGCTCATTACTGTCCTGACAAAACACTGTCCTTAGAAACCACAAAACAGTCACACACACAAACACACACAATTTGAGTTGAACATGTTATATTTACATGCCTATTACACGTATATGTAAGTGCCTATTTACATGTATGTGTTAGTGCATATATACATGTATATGTAAGTGCATATATACATGTACTGTATATGCAAATGCATTTAAACATGTAAATGCATATATGTATATATACAAAAATATGCATATATGTACAAGCCCAAAACCAGAAAAGTTGGCACGTTGTGCAAATCGCAAATAAAAACAGAATACAATGACTTGCAAATCTTTTTCAACCCATATTCAACTGAATAGAATGCAAAGACAATATATTTAATGTTCGAACGGAGAAACTTTATTTTGTTTTGCAAATAACCATTAACTTAGAATTCAATGGCAGCAACACATTGCAAAAAAGTTGGCACAGGGACATATTTACCACTGTGTTACATCGCCTTTCCTTTTAACAACACTCAGTAAACGTTTGGGAACTGAGGAGACCAATTTTTGAAGCTTTTCAGGTGGAATTCTTCCCCATTCTTGCTTGATGTACAGCTTAAGTTGTTCAACAGTCCGGGGTCTCCGTTGTCGTATTTTACGTTTCATAATGCGCCACACATTTTCAATGGGGGACAGGTCTGGACTGCAGGCAGGCCAGGGGAGGACCCGCACTCTTTTGCTACGAAGCCACGCTGTTGTAACACGTGCAGAATGTGGCTTGGCATTGTCTTGCTGAAATAAGCTGGGGCGTCCATGAAAAAGACGTCGCTTGGATGGCAGCATATGTTGCTCCAAAACCTGTATGTACCTTTCAGCATTAATGGTGCCTTCACAGATGTGTAAGTTACCCATGCCTTGGGCACTAATGCACCCCCATACCATCACAGATGCTGGCTTTTGAACTTTGCGCCTATAACAGTCCTGATGGTTCTTTTCCTCTTTGGTCCGTAAGACACGACGTCCACAGTTTCCAAAGACAATTTGAAATGTGGACTCATCAGACCACAGAACACTTTTCCACTTTGCATCAGTCCATCTCAGATGAGCTCGGGCCCAGCAAAGCCGGCGGCGTTTCTGGATCTTGTTGATGAATGGCTTTTGCTTTGCATAGTAGAGCTTTAACTTGCACTTACAGATGTAGCGACGAACTGTAGTTACTGACAGTGGTTTTCTGAAGTATTCCTGAGCCCATGTGGTGATATCTTTTACACACTGATGTCGGTTTTTGATGCAGTACCGCCTGAGGGATCGAAGGTCACGGGCATTCAATGTTGGTTTTCGGCCTTGCCCCTTACGTGTAGTGATTTCTCCAGATTCTCTGAACCTTTTGATGATATTACGGACCGTAGATGGTGAAATTCCTAAATTCCTTGCAATAGCTCGTTGAGAAAAGTTGTTCTTGAACTGTTCGACAATTTGCCCACGCATTTGTTCACAGAGTGGTGACCCTCGCCCCATCCTTCTATGTGGATGACTGAGCATGTCAAGGAAGCTGCTTTTATACCCAATCATGGCACCCACCTGTTCCCAATTTGCATGTTCACCTGTGGGATATTCCAAATAAGTGTTTGATGAGCATTCCTCAAATTTCTCTGTCTTCTTTGTCACTTGTGCCAGCTTTTTTGAAACATGTTGCAGGCATCAAATTCCAAATGAGCTAATAATTGCAAAAAATAACAAAGTTTACCAGTTCGAACGTTAAGTATGTGGTCTTTGCAGTGTGTTCAATTGAATATAGGTTGAAAAAGATTTGCAAGTCATTGTATTCTGTTTTTATTTGCGATTTCCACAACGTGCCAACTTTTCTGGTTTTGGGCTTGTACATATGCATAAACATATAGATGTATATATGCATAAACATATACATGTATATATATGCATATACATATAATGTACAGATAGACATATACATGTAAATATAACATGTTCAACTGAAGTTGTGTGTGTTTGTGTGTGTGACTGTTTTGTGGTTTTTAAGGACAGTGTTTTGTCAGGACAGCAATACGCTATACAGTAATCAGACAATCAGATAACAGCTCATTACTGTCCTGACAAAACACTGTCCTTAGAAACCACAAAACAGTCACACACACAAACACACACAATTTGAGTTGAACATGTTATATTTACATGCCTATTACACGTATATGTAAGTGCCTATTTACATGTATGTGTAAGTGCATATATACATGTATATGTAAGTGCATATATACATGTACTGTATATGCAAATGCATTTAAACATGTAAATGCATATATGTATATATACAAGAATATGCATATATGTACATATGCATAAACATATAGATGTATATATGCATAAACATATACATGTATATATATGCATATACATATAATGTACAGATAGACATATACATGTAAATATAACATGTTCAACTGAAGTTGTGTGTGTTTGTGTGTGTGACTGTTTTGTGGTTTTTAAGGACAGTGTTTTGTCAGGACAGTAATGAGCTGTTATCTGATTGATTGTCTGATTGTTTATAGCGTCTGACTGTCCAAACAAACAACTGTCCATAAAAACCATAGTACACTCCTATACACACCTAATTGAACATTAAGGTTGATGAAACCACACGTAGCAAGTAATTCTGTTTAGGAACACAAGAACTAAAATGTACCTTGGTATTCGTGTTTAAAGGAAGTTGATCGTGCTTCTGGCTACCTGCGATCTCCTGACTCTGGACGTGTTCACATGACATCTGTAAGAGATCATTTATACTTATATTTAGAGGAAATTCTACATTTTGATGATAGCTGCTGTCACATGTAAACCAATAAACATTACATGATTGTTTGTTTTTGGCCCAAGTATCCATCTCACATAAAGGAAAGATAAATGGACAGAGTATTTACAAAACTCCTCTCATGATAGGTGGACTAAGATGAAATTAAAATTAGCTGAATGAAAGAAAACTATAAATTAAAAAACTGTGACTAATAATATTGAAGTCATACTTAACAATCCCTGCATTATTTATATAATTGATATCTATGTCATATACATACACACAAATATACATATATACATGTATATAAGCATATCATAAATGCATATTCATGTACTGTACAGTGTATATACATATATGCATATAAATGTATATATGCATATCAGATAGACATATACATGTAAATATAACATGTTCTACTAAAATTGTGTGTGTTTGTGTGTGTGACTGTTTTGTGGTTTTAATGGACAGTGGTTTGTTAGGACAGCAATACGCTATAATCAGACAATCAGATAACAGCTCATTACTGTCCTGACAAAACACTGTCCTTAGAAACCACAAAACAGTCACACACACAAACACACACAATTTGAGTTGAACATGTTATATTTACATGCCTATTACACGTATATGTAAGTGCCTATTTACATGTATGTGTAAGTGCATATATACATGTATATGTAAGTGCATATATACATGTACTGTATATGCAAATGCATTTAAACATGTAAATGCATATATGTATATATACAAGAATATGCATATATGTACATATGCATAAACATATAGATGTATATATGCATAAACATATACATGTATATATATGCATATACGTATAATGTACAGATAGACATATACATGTAAATATAACATGTTCAACTGAAGTTGTGTGTGTTTGTGTGTGTGACTGTTTTGTGGTTTTTAAGGACAGTGTTTTGTCAGGACAGCAATACGCTATACAATAATCAGACAATCAGATAACAGCTCATTACTGTCCTGACAAAACACTGTCCTTAGAAACCACAAAACAGTCACACACACAAACACACACAATTTGAGTTGAACATGTTATATTTACATGCCTATTACACGTATATGTAAGTGCCTATTTACATGTATGTGTAAGTGCATATATACATGTATATGTAAGTGCATATATACATGTACTGTATATGCAAATGCATTTAAACATGTAAATGCATATATGTATATATACAAGAATATGCATATATGTACATATGCATAAACATATAGATGTATATATGCATAAACATATACATGTATATATATGCATATACATATAATGTACAGATAGACATATACATGTAAATATAACATGTTCAACTGAAGTTGTGTGTGTTTGTGTGTGACTGTTTTGTGGTTTTTAAGGACAGTGTTTTGTCAGGACAGTAATGAGCTGTTATCTGATTGATTGTCTGATTGTTTATAGCGTCTGACTGTCCAAACAAACAACTGTCCATAAAAACCATAGTACACTCCTATACACACCTAATTGAACATTAAGGTTGATGAAACCACACGTAGCAAGTAATTCTGTTTAGGAACACAAGAACTAAAATGTACCTTGGTATTCGTGTTTAAAGGAAGTTGATCGTGCTTCTGGCTACCTGCGATCTCCTGACTCTGGACGTGTTCACATGACATCTGTAAGAGATCATTTATACTTATATTTAGAGGAAATTCTACATTTTGATGATAGCTGCTGTCACATGTAAACCAATAAACATTACATGATTGTTTGTTTTTGGCCAAAGTATCCATCTCACATAAAGGAAAGATGGATGGACAGAGTATTTACAAAACTCCTCTCATGATAGGTGGACTAAGATGAAATTAAAATTAGCTGAATGAAAGAAAACTATAAATTTAAAAACTGTGACTAATAATATTGAAGTCATACTTAACAATCCCTGCATTATTTATATAATTGATATCTATGTCATATACATACACACAAATATACATATATACATGTATATAAGCATATCATAAATGCATATTCATGTACTGTACAGTGTATATACATATATGCATATACATGTATATATATGCATATACTGTACAGATAGACATATACATGTAAATATAACATGTTCTACTAAAATTGTGTGTGTTTGTGTGTGTGACTGTTTTGTGGTTTTAATGGACAGTGGTTTGTTAGGACAGCAATACGCTATAATCAGACAATCAGATAACAGCTCATTACTGTCCTGACAAAACACTGTCCTTAGAAACCACAAAACAGTCACACACACAAACACACACAATTTGAGTTGAACATGTTATATTTACATGCCTATTACATGTATATATAAGTGCATATATACATGTATATGTAAGTGCATATATACATGTATATGTAAGTGCATATATACATGTACTGTATATGCAAATGCATTTAAACATGTAAATGCATATATGTATATATACAAGCATAAACATATAGATGTATATATGCATAAACATATACATGTATATATATGCATATACATATAATGTTCAGATAGACATATACATGTAAATATAACATGTTCAACTGAAGTTGTGTGTGTTTGTGTGTGTGACCGTTTTGTGGTTTTTAAGGACAGTGTTTTGTCAGGACAGCAATACGCTATACAGTAATCAGACAATCAGATAACAGCTCATTACTGTCCTGACAAAACACTGTCCTTAGAAACCACAAAACAGTCACACACACAAACACACACAATTTGAGTTGAACATGTTATATTTACATGCCTATTACATGTATATATAAGTGCATATATACATGTATATGTAAGTGCATATATACATGTATATGTAAGTGCATATATACATGTACTGTATATGCAAATGCATTTAAACATGTAAATGCATATATGTATATATACAAGAATATGCATATATGTACATATGCATAAACATATAGATGTATATATGCATAAACATATACATGTATATATATGCATATACATATAATGTACAGATAGACATATACATGTAAATATAACATGTTCAACTGAAGTTGTGTGTGTTTGTGTGTGTGACTGTTTTGTGGTTTTTAAGGACAGTGTTTTGTCAGGACAGTAATGAGCTGTTATCTGATTGATTGTCTGATTGTTTATAGCGTCTGACTGTCCAAACAAACAACTGTCCATAAAAACCATAGTACACTCCTATACACACCTAATTGAACATTAAGGTTGATGAAACCACACGTAGCAAGTAATTCTGTTTAGGAACACAAGAACTAAAATGTACCTTGGTATTCGTGTTTAAAGGAAGTTGATCGTGCTTCTGGCTACCTGCGATCTCCTGACTCTGGACGTGTTCACATGACATCTGTAAGAGATCATTTATACTTATATTTAGAGGAAATTCTACATTTTGATGATAGCTGCTGTCACATGTAAACCAATAAACATTACATGATTGTTTGTTTTTGGCCCAAGTATCCATCTCACATAAAGGAAAGATAAATGGACAGAGTATTTACAAAACTCCTCTCATGATAGGTGGACTAAGATGAAATTAAAATTAGCTGAATGAAAGAAAACTATAAATTAAAAAACTGTGACTAATAATATTGAAGTCATACTTAACAATCCCTGCATTATTTATATAATTGATATCTATGTCATATACATACACACAAATATACATATATACATGTATATAAGCATATCATAAATGCATATTCATGTACTGTACAGTGTATATACATATATGCATATAAATGTATATATGCATATCAGATAGACATATACATGTAAATATAACATGTTCTACTAAAATTGTGTGTGTTTGTGTGTGTGACTGTTTTGTGGTTTTAATGGACAGTGGTTTGTTAGGACAGCAATACGCTATAATCAGACAATCAGATAACAGCTCATTACTGTCCTGACAAAACACTGTCCTTAGAAACCACAAAACAGTCACACACACAAACACACACAATTTGAGTTGAATTTGAATTTGAAACAATTTGAATCAATTTGAATCACTGCAAGTGGACAGGTAACATTAGACCTGCCTTCAAGAAGAACTGGACTAATGACGTATATTCTAGTATAAACGTCACTGAACTGGGAGCACCCACAGCACCACTAACACACTCAAAATGGATTCCACCACAAAGATTCAGCCAGAAGATACACACCACCCATGGCCTTATTGAAAGATTATTGAAAGATTATTGAAAGACTGTTCAGTACAGCAGGACATCTCCCTAAAAAACCAGACTGGACTCAAAAAACTGTGAAAACCAACTTCTTCTGAACTTGAACAATAAATTCTTGTATCAATATTAAAATGTATCAGTTCATGGGATGTTAGGAGACAAGAAATGTCTCGACACTCAGATCCAAGTTTTGAAAATGGTGTCAGGAATTTAAAATATTGTTCACTTTTGATCCATGGTTGACTGGACAATATTTTAACTAGAGTTGATGACAAACTGGAGGTGAAATGATCAGTGTCTGTTCCTTTGTCAGGTCTAATGCCGGGTTTCCACCAGACGCTTTTCGCGCTGCAAAAAATCTCCTACCGCACTGTGTTGGCTGCTTGTCAACAGATGTCTGTTCTCATCGAACATGTCTGCAGACACGCAGTGGGAGCAGCGGCTGGCTCCTTTTCCGTTTGTTTCTTCTACACCGGGCAGATAAAAAATCAGCTGTACATGAGCCTCGTTACTACTTGAGTGGATTTTTTATGAGCCAAACTGCAGCTCCTAAAGTCTTTGTTGAGATTAAAACATTTTTTTATGTTTGGGGTGACCGTACGCTCGAGCGGACAGCGGCAACTGTAAAAATGCCAAGTTTCTTACCGGAGGCTGTTTTCTTCATGGAGGCTCGATGGGTAAGTTTGAAAAGTCCAAAAAAAAGTCCTGTCGTTGTTGCGTGATCACATGGCAGAGTCTATCCCGATTGGTTGCTGCTAAGCTGCGAGCAGCAGAAGCAGGACAAATCGAGCTTCGACAGTCGCTGCTCGGAGGTGACGTGGGAGCGGAAAAAAGCTGCCACTCACTGCCGCGCTGCTTGAACTGCTGTAGATGCGCCGCATCCAACATGCCCGGCCACATAGACTTTCAATGTAAAGTGGCTGCTTCGGAGGCGCGAAAAGCGTTTGGTGGAAACCTGGCATAATGCTCCTTTTTTTCAGACAGATAACTTTAATTTAAACATGTTTACTGCAGTTAAAATGACACATTGGTTCTGCTTTGTGTTAAATAAAAACTTTCAAAGGTAAAATAATTCCTCTCTTATTTTGCTTAATGACATTTAACTCTGCATGTCATCCCTGAAATTCTGACACACAGAATCACAAGTCCAAGTGTGAACTGTGTCACAGAGTAAACACAATAAAAACATGTGTTATCTGCAGCATTGTTCTTTAAAATGGAAAAACACTATTAATGTATTACAGAAAATATGCGTACAGTACACACACTTAATGATACTGTAGACCATTGCATTAGGCAATACATTCAGCAAGTACTTTTACTTTAATACTTTAAGCATTTTTAAAAGCAAGTACTTATTTACTTTTACTTAAGTAAACACAATATAATGGTACATCTACTTTTACTAGAGTACATTTTTGTCTGTTTATTTGTACTTTTACTTATAAACAGTGTTTGAGTACTTTCTCCACCACTGGTCTCCAGCTACAAGTACTTGGGTGTGCACTTGAATTATAGCCTCAGCTGGACCAACAACACAACCAGCCTGATCAACAAAGTTCATCAGAGACTCTACTACCTCAGGCGGCTGAGACGAGCTGGTCTGAGTAGCCCAGTCCTCATCTCCTTCTACAGGTGTGCAGTGGAGAGCATCCTGTGCTACAGCATCAACGTGTGAGCACAGGATGCTCTCCATCGCACACCTGTAGAAGGAGGTGAGGACTGAGCTTCCCAGACCAGCTCTTCTCAGCCGTCTGAGGAAGTAGAGTCTCTGATTACCTTTTTTTGATCAGGGCGGTGGTGTTGTCTGTCTTCACCTCCTTCTACACGTGTGCCGTTGAGAGCATCCTGTGCTCCGGCATCAACGTGTGGCATGGAGGCTGCACAGCTGCAGAAAGAAAAGCTCTGCAGAGAGTGGTGAAGGCTGCACAGAAGATGTTGGAGTCAGTCTCCCCACCATCACAGACATTTACACCTCCAGATGCAGGAAGAGAGCCACCTGTATCATGAAAGACCCCACTCACCCAGCACACAAACTCTTTGCCCCACTCCCCTCAGGAAGGAGGTTGAGGAGCATCAAATGTAGAACCACTAGACTGAGGAACAGCTTCTACCCTGAGGCTGTTAGACTCATGAATAAATAAACAATTAGAAAACAGTAATTACTGCAAAACATCACAACATGCTGATCTGTTTTTTTGTTTCTGTGTTCATTTGTGACCATCTGCTCATACAGACTCATGTCCGTGCTGCTGTTTGTAATTATGTTTTCCTATTATATTAGGGCTTAGTGTATTTCTAGTTGATGTTTTTCTTAGTTATATCCTACATGTTATTGCTGTTTTTCTCTCACATTTTGTTGTTGGATGTAACTGGGACCTTGTGTACATAATCTTGTTTCATCACATGTACCACATGCGGTGCAAATGACAATAAAGATGATTAGACTCTGATTAAAGTTGTACACCTCTTGGACTAGCTGAAAACATGTAAAAATATGTGGCAGGATGTCCCTACGGACATTGAACGCACCACATGAGTGCGGGATGTGATTGGGTCCAAGGCTGGCTTCCGGTATAAAAAGGGCCAGGCTTCAGTGGTTGACTTCACGTCATCCGCCTTCCGGTTCAGACCCTGGCGTCTGCTGGCTGGGTCGCGCCAGCGTAACTGAATGTGCGCTTTAAGGTCGCCGTGATCTACTGTTCCACGACCAAATGTACAAGCCTCCTGCTTCCCTCTACTGTTGAGGTGGAGCTCGTGGTGAGTAAAGCGCTAGTTCGTCTTTCTGTTTTATGTTCAGCTTTTAATTCTAATCTTTGTTTATTAGCTGCTGCTGTTTGTCCTTCACCGTTTTGTTCACCTGCTGTTCGAGCTGTCCACTGGCTGTCGTCTTGCTGTCCTGGCTGCTGATTTGATGCCCACTGTTCTGGTCAGCTTAAGGCTGGCTGCATCACCCGTCCTGTCTGGCTGATCAGGGCCGACTGGGGTTCAGCCCGGACTGGGGTTCAGCCCGGACTAATCGTCTTGGTGCCGGCGTGGATGGTGTCTGCTGCAACGCAACGGTTCTCCCAGGACGAACTCTTTGGACAGCTGTGGCTTGATTAATTGGACATCTCCCAGGCGGTGGTATTAATTCTGCCGTGGTGTACTACTGTCTTTATCGAATTGCACTTTCATTGTTGCCAGGAGTTATTACTGCCTTTTTAACTGTGTATTTTAAATTTAGGATTTTTTATTAAACAAATTGTGCAATTTATTGGTGTTTGTGTGAAGTGTCTCCTGCCTCATCTTCTGCAACGGGTCTAAAGTGCCTAAAGGGTAACTTTTAATAAAGTTTTTAACCAAATTCATTTTTTTAAATAGATTATTTTTTTTAAACTAAAAGTTGCCTAAAGTATTTTTTTACCCATACCCGTTCGGCTACAAATATAAAAAAGTTACAAAACAATTCTAAGTTTTCACCAATTGCACGTCACTTATACA
>JBBPBX010082710.1:0-15681 GCA_038048925.1 Garcialebias charrua | reverse complement strand
TGTTTAAATGTTCTTAATTTCATGTGTACAGCACTTTGTTGCAGCTGTGGTTGTTTTAAATAGCTTTATAAATAAAGTATAATTGTTATTTTTACGTTTTTGTTCAATTTTTAGCTTATTAGCGATCGCTCCCAACGAGCAGCCGGCAAACGGAAAACGAGCAGACCGTCGGCAAAGAGACCATCTGCGGGCGGGAGCTGGCTGGGAGCTGATAGCTTTTGAGGAGCGTGGGGTCCGGTCAGAGGTTGCCTCATACGAATAAATTAACTGGAAACACTAAGTAAACTTTGTGTATGTCTGGACTGAAGCAGAGATCGCTCCCAAAAGCGCTGCATGCAACGAGCGGACCTAAAAGGGCGGAGGAGGAACGAGCTATTTCTGATTCGGGCTAAAGGGAGCAGATAATGGCGGCGCGCGCAGATGGCTTTCGGTAAGTTATCTTAAGCTAGCACTAACAGTAAGTCAAATGAGTAATAAAAAAAGAGCTAATTTTAAAACAACAACAGATTAGAGATACTGGCTGTTACAAAGGGGGAGTTAATGTAAACAGATCTTTGAAGGGCGTGGCCATGAGAGCTCATTATCATAAACCAGTCGTTCAAAACAGAAGTTAAAAATGGCCAAAGGTGGGCGCTAGACCGCTTGGTAGCGCTAATGCACTAATCTGCTTATAGCGTACCTAAACAATTTGTTAGCTTTACAGCGGATTGACTAACTTTTATAATTCATACGCGGATTTGCGCTATTTTTATTTAAAATGCAGTACAGCTAATAACTAATTATCTATCAGTAAAAATGAAAAAACTTATTTACGGGCTGCTAACAGACCATATCCTGTCAGCGCTGGATGTGGTCCGTGACAAAAAAGCGTCCCTCAGTCCCGCTGCAGCGAGGTGTACTGGTGTACTTGGTATCCTTCAAGACCGAGGCTTTCCCAAAATGCATTGCGTTTACACTGCGAATGCGTATTGAGGGAAAATTTTGGATCGTGATGGCGGATGAAGCGACGGAGTACACTTTTAAATGTAAGTCATGTTAAAATGTGGGATAAAAAATTAAAAGCCTAAAGCGGTTATGATTTTAAGCAGATGATAGGCTTTTGTCATTTGCGTAGACATTTTTTTGTATTATTTTTTGTCGGAGATCAGCTCGTACAATGGGTCCCGTAATATTTTCGCCGCTAAGCTATTTTATTTTTTTTTATTTTTTAAGGGAGCAAGGAGTAGACCGAAGCTTTTATTAAGCTTTTATTATTAAACCGTCCACACTTGTTCATTCAGAAAACATTTATGCACGATTATGGCCGCTTATGTTTTCACCTATTTAACCTGTACAAATGAGAAGATCAGGCTACAAAACGCAAAGTAGGTGTTTATCCCTGCTGAGGAAAGTGACCATCTCTTAATTAGACCTGTGAGTTAATAATTAAGCTTTTATTAAGCTTCAGATTGAAAACAGCCACCTTTTCACGAGTGCAAAACAATCTGCAGCTGTGTTATGGAGGTACAAGAATGAATCAATGTATTCATCTTATGCTTCTGACTGAGTACAGTTTCATTAACCTTCATACTGTACAGAACCTGTGATTGTAATGAAGTACTGCACAGCTCTTCTTGTGTTGTGCGGTGGAAACTACAGTTTTTCTAAGACATTATTTTCCAGGTTTCCCCTTGCTGTTATTAGGATAATTTTGGAGAAGATGGGGCCTGCATGACAAGGTAAATCCTCTGCAGGCAAAAAAGATATAGGATAATCTAAAAAAACAAAAACAAAGTATGTGCATGTGTAATGAAGAATATAATTTGTACGTGCAGCTGTTAATACATGTAAAGTTTTTTTTAAAATGTTTGTTGCTCT
The DNA here is from genome assembly GCA_038048925.1 of Garcialebias charrua. Lineage (NCBI taxonomy): Eukaryota > Metazoa > Chordata > Actinopteri > Cyprinodontiformes > Rivulidae > Garcialebias > Garcialebias charrua. Next base: position 13,824 of record JBBPBX010082710.1, on the reverse strand, counting down.
TTTTGCCAACTGTGATGTTTCCTCTGTTCAGGACTGTAAATATCCAGACGGGTCAAGGAGTTAATGGGAAGCTGCTGCTGTGACTTGGTCCTGGTTTGTCATCATGGACGAGGTTTTAGGACAGACCTTCCACTGCACCTCCTGTCCTAACTGTCTCCATCACTGAGGACACTCCAGGTCCAAGCGCAGCAGCAGGTGAGCCAGGGCTGAGCCAGGGAGCCAGGGAGGTGGAAGTGTTCACCAGACACATTAACAACATCAAGTTCACCAGAGAGGATGCTAACGACTATAAACTGCCTTTTTTGGACTATTTGGTGCATATGGAGGGAGAGGACAGTCTCAACATTGAAGTTTACAGAAAACCAACCCACACAGACCAATATCTCCTGTTCGACTCTCACCATCCACTGGAGCACAAACTTTCTGTCATCAGAACTTTACAGCATCGGGCAGAACACATCCCCACAAGGACAGAAGGGAAGGAAAAGGAACAGAAACACATCAAAAAATCTCTGCAAACATGTGGATATCCCAACTGGGCTTTTGTCAAGTCAGCAAGGAAATCTGCTAAACACAATAATCAACAGAAAAAGACTAACAGACGAAAAAACATTGTCATTCCTTATGTTGCTGGAGTCTCTGAGAATTTCAGAAGGATTTTCAACAAACACAATAATAATAATAATGAATTCAATTTATAACGCACTTTTCATTAATGAAAATCTCAAAGTGCTACAAAGTGCAACAGAATTAAATGTCAATAAAACAAATAATGGTCTTGAGCCGGAAAAGGGTAGCATGCCCTCTCCGGGTCGGGGAGGAGGTCCTGCCCCAAGTGGAGGAGTTTAAGTATCTCGGGATCTTGTTCACGAATGAGGGAAAACTGGAGCGTGAGATCGATAGGCGGATAGGTGCAGCGTCCGCAGTGAAGCGGGCGCTGTACCGGTCTGTCGTGGTGAAGAGAGAGCTGAGTCAAAAGGCAAAGCTCTCAATTTACCGATCGATCTACGTTCCCACCCTCATCTATGGTCATGAGCTTTGGGTTATGACCGAAAGAACAAGATCTCGGATACAAGCGGCTGAAATGAGTTTTCTCCGCAGGGTGGCTGGACTCTCCCTTAGAGATAGGGTGAGAAGCTCAGTCATCCGGGAGGGACTCGGAGTAGAGCCGCTGCTTCTCCACATCGAGAGGAGCCAGTTGAGGTGGCTCGGGCATCTGGTTAGGATGCCTCCTGGACGCCTCCCTGGTGAGGTGTTCCGGGCATGTCCCACCGGGAGGAGACCCAGAGGAAGACCCAGGACACGCTGGAGGGACTATGTTTCTCGGCTGGCCTGGGAACGCCTTGGGATTCCCCCAGAGGAGCTGCTCCAAGTGGCTGGGGAGAGGGAAGTCTGGGCCTCCCTACTTAGGCTGCTACCCCCGCGACCCGACCCCGGATAAGCGGAAGAAGATGGATGGATGGATGGATGGATAAAACAAATAATAAAACAAGTAAAATCAATAACAGTATCAACTAAGATCAGAAGTAGAATCATGATGAGGTAGAGTATGCTCGGTTGAAAAGAAAGGTCTTCAAGCCGCTCTTAAACATCCCAGTACATTTCAAACCCAGCAGGACTCTCAGACAGAGGCTGGTCCACCCTAAGGACAAAACCCCCACACACAAACAGAGTGGTGTGGTGTACGCAGTCCAGTGCAGCGAGGACTGCTCAGACCGTTACATTGGAGAAACTAAGCAGCCCATCCACAAAAGAATGTCCCAACACAGGAGAGCAACCTCCTCTGGACAAAACTCAGCTGTTCACCTCCACCTCACGGACAAGGGTCACTCTTTTGATGACCAGAATGTGCAAATTTTGGACAGAGAGCACAGATGGTTTGAGAGGGGTGTGAAGGAAGCTGTTTATGTTAAGAGAGAAAAACCTTCTCTTAACAGAGGAGGAGGTCTGAGATTTCAACTTTCCAAGACTTATAACTCAGTTTTGGGGTTGATTCCCAGACGTTTTACACCGGATGGGAGCAGAGGTGTCTTGTCTGTGAATTAGACTAACAAAGTTGTTTGAGAAACCTCTGTTGTTGGTTTGTGAGGTGTTTTTTGTCAATCTACATACAGTTGTGTGTTTTCTGCCAGAGACTTCAAGGGAACCCCCTACTGTTAAGGTGTGATCTGTCAATTTACATGTATGTGTTACCTCAGCTTGCAATTTACATATGATGGTGCGTGATTTCTTTAGACTGTTATAACTCCACACGCTCACTTTTTGGTTTCAGTGAATTGAAAAAGCCTCCTGGATAGGGATCAAAACGTCTTTTGCAACAAATAAAGTCCAGTTGATCTTGTATTGAACGCCTTTTTGATTTTACACACCCATTGTAACGCTAATCCTCTGATGCCTTACTGATGTAAATTGTCAAGGAGAATACTGTGATTAACAGTATCAAAAGCCTTTTTTAGATCAACAAACACACTAACACAATATTGTTTATGGTCAACAGCAGTAGTTACTTGTTTCATAAAGTCCATAAGCGCCATAGATGTAGAATATTTTGCTCTAAAACCATATTGATTATTAGTTAGAATATTTTGTTTTTCAATCAATTGGTCCAATCTGTTGTTGAATAGTTTCTCCAAAATTTTTGAAAACTGTGGTACCAGGGATATCGGTCTATAATTATTGAACCCACATTTGTCACCACTTTTGAAAAAAGGAACGACTTTAGCCTCTTTCATGCTTTCTGGAAATACTCCCGTTGTAAAAGATAGATTGCATATATATATGAACGGTTCAATTACATGACTCATTATGTTTTTAACAAACGTCATATCCATATCCAGCCAATCTTTTGATTTTTTTATCTGTGAAGTTGTTGACGATTTTCATTATTTCTTCTTTATTAGTTCCATTCAAGAACATACTGTCTAAACAGCTGTCAATTAAGTAGTTCACATTTCTATTCACTTTTGGAATGGTAGCTGCAAGACTAGTTCCAACATTCACAAAGTACTGATTAAATCCATTAACAATTTCATTTTCATCGTTATTTTTTTTGGTACAAATACAAAACATCTGGAAGAGCGTTGTGCATCTAATTGATTTAATTGGCAACAGGTCAGAAAGAGTATACTATATATATATATATATATATATATATATTTTAAACATGCTGAATTTCAGAAGTAAATATTCAACAATTTGGGAAAAACTGTCTAAAAATAGTGGCACAATTTCAAAATTTTGCTTTTTAACATAGAATAGGACTGATGTTGAAGAGTCATCTACAGTTCATACACACAATACAACATTTCAAGAAACTGCAGTAACTTCTGTGTACAGACTCATGTTCGTGCTGCTGTTTGGAGTAATGTTTTTCTATGATATTAGTGCTTAATAATAATAATAATGAATTCAATTTATAACGCACTTTTCATTAGTGAAAATCTCAAAGCGCTACACACATTGAATGCTACACACATTCATACACCGGTAGCGGCAGACTACCATGCAAGGTGCTTTCCAGTCCTACCGGGAGCAACTCGGGGTTAAGTGTCTTGCCCAAGGACACAACGACACATGGTGTGGGGAACCAGGATTTGAACCGCCAACCTTCCGATCGGGGGACGACTGCCATTACCACTATGCCACGGCCGCCCGCTTAGTGTATTCTTAGTTGATGTTTTACTTTGTTCATATCTTAGATGTTATTACTGTTCTTCTCTTCTCTTACATTTTAATGTTGGATGTAACTGGGACCATGTGTACATACCGTATTTTCCGGTGTATAGGTCGCACCTTTTTATGGTTTTTTTCAAGGCCTGCAACCTATATTCAGGTGCGACCTATACAGTATATGGCTTATCACTTTCGGTGAAACAAATTTTTAAATCCAGCTCATTTCACAATTACCTTCATTTATTATTAAGGAAAAGTTCAGCTCAGACACATATTTGCTATAATTTTTATCAAACAAATAATTGTTTTTAAGTGTTAATCTTCTTAAAAGCCTTGCTGTGCGCTCCTGTGGCAGACATTTGCAGCAGAGCTAAACATAGGTGCGACCTATACACCAGTGCAACCTATACACCAGAAAATACTGTATTCTTGTTTCATCAAATGTACCACATGTGGTGCAAATTACAATAAAGAATCTCTGACTCTGACAAAGGAGCAGGCTGAAAGTCAGCATTGGATGCTCGTGGCCTTCGGCCTTCAGGCGACACTGCAGTAGAACCAGGGCTGATTCTGTTCTGGACATCACATTATGGGCCAGGGAACACGTCCACAAATCATTGTTTGCAACACAAGTCACTGTGGTTAAAGAGCTGTCATGCAGCCAAGAAGCCATTCGTGAACACACCGTCTTCTTCTCTGGGCCAAAGCTCATTTAAAATGGACTGAGGCAAAGTGGAGATCTGCTGTGTGGTTGGATGAATCAAAATTTTGGGGGAAATCATGGATTCCACATCCTCCGTATAAAGAGTGAAGGAACCATATAGCCTTTTACCAGCGTAAAGTTCAAAAGCTTGCCTCTCTGATGGTATGAGGGTGCATTAGTACCACTGGCATGAACATATCTGTGAAGACTCCATCAATGTGGACCAGTCTGGACAGGTTTTAGAACAACACATACACACATCCAGCAAACAATCCAGCAAAGAAGAGCAGGAATGTTGAACAGCTACAATTGTACATTAGAGAAGAATGGGACAACATTTCCTTCAAAAAGCTCCAGTAGCTTCAGAACTTTATTTCCTACATGTTTAGACTGTTGGTAAGAAAAAAAAAGATGTTTCACAGCGGAAAACACGGCCTTGTCCCAAACCTTTTGAGCTATGTTGTTGCCATAAATTACACCCCCCCCCCAAAATAAATAAATAAATAAATAAATAAATTTGTACAATTACATATTTTCAACATTTGCTGTGTTTACTATGTGACCCCCAATTTACACTACATGCGTTCCGGCTCCGGTCCGCTCCGGTCCGACATCCGCAGCAAATACGCACCCATTATAATCAATGAGAGTGTTTTGGCTCCGCACGGCGGCGGCGAGCGGACGGCAGTCCGTCAAAATTAGAAATATTTATATTTCTGCCGGACGCCGGAGCTGTGCCGGAGTCAACTTTTAAAGATTACGTCGCACCAACAGGAAAAGGAACGAGCACAACTTCCGTATTTACAAAATAAAATCACCACGGGCGGACTAATCCTAGCTCTATACGGATTTATTTGTACAAAAATGCTGTCAAACTATCATTTATGACTACGCCTACAAACGCAATACAAGAAATAAATAAATAAAAAAGTATTTTATTCTGAAATGTAATAAATCACTTCCTGTCGCTCATTTACGAGAGAAGATCAACAATCAAACAGCGAGGCAGTCTCTACTGTTGTTCTCCTTCTTCCACCGAATGAATTGTTTTGTTCTGACTTACTTATTTATCACTTGATTTATCGCGCAATCTCGCAATTCCCGCGCATGCGTCTCGGAGCGGCGCATCCAGGCGGACCGGAGCGGAGGAAGTGTAAACTGGACTTTGAGACGCTCAGCTGCGACCTGCGGAGCGGAGCCGGAACGCATGTAGTGTAAATTCCGGGTTACACTGTGAACAAATTATGGGTTTATGAGATTGCATGTTTTCAGGTTGCATTTACGTTTTTACACGTCTTTTTTCCTGTTAATGTTTTTTTGTAATTTTGTTTTGCACATTGATCAAATTGTGTTTAAGATCATCAACTTCATGCTTGCAGAAGTGCTGGTATTGCACATGAAGCAGACGGAGGCAGTTCAATCCTCGACAAAGAAATTTAAAAGTTGTGCTTTCCCCATGTAAATCCCTATTTAGTTATTTCAAACTTTAACTAATGCTTCTTGTCTCTCACTTTTCTTTACGGTTTAATTGTTGCAGCTCGTACCAACAGTGAGGTACACCCAGAGGCTAAAATACTTCTGTAAACAGAGTAGAGTGCTTGTAAGGAGAAACCAGTAAAGTATGCTGGGGGAGCCATATTTCAAACTAAGAGGTCCAGGGTCGATGCATCATGCTCCTCATAGTAGTGAGTAGCTTTAGGATGCCTGTCCTATTTATATTGAGGGGCTGTGGATTGATGCGAAATGACGATTGCCGCGAGGCTGCTGAGTGGGTGGGCGTCCACATGTTGTGCTCCACCGGCAACCCTCCACTTGTATACACGTATAGCAACATAGACACACAGATGCATGCCTGTCTTCGTGCCGCATTGCCACCAGCCTTAGAAGAGCCCTGCAGCCTCAATGTGCAATGTCCTCTCTCTGTCAACACATCCTCTATATCAGCACTAATCTGACAGAATAGAAGCAGAGCTCAGACAACCAGGCAGGGCAGAAAAAACAACTTGTGCACCAGGCCTGCTTCCCAATCTTCTTTAAAGCAGTGGGTTTTCTTATCACATGGAAGTTTTATATTTATACAGAATACTAATGTTTATCAGCTGCTGGTTTCTTTAAATTACAAGTATAATATGGTTTGACTTTCTTAAACACACATTTAATTTACATAGTGACTGCTATACAGGTATTTAAAATTACAGTTGATAGTCCTATGAATTTCTAGCAACAATGTTTGTAAATCCAGAGTTTAAACTAACACTTGGTCAGTTCTCTCAGTGAAGCAGGTAAGAAAAGAACAGGTAAGATGTGAAGAGCAGGGACGCGCAGTCAGGGGAGGCAGGTGAGGCAGTACCTCACCTGCCATCATGACCAGTAAAATACTAACGGTGATAAGAGAAAATACATTTGACCACTTGACTGTTTTATAAAACTGTTTTCTGAATTATTTCAACACTTCAATAGTCAAAATTGTCAAATGTACACATTGCCTGTTCAGACAATGTGGGGTGAGGCAGTGTAGTGCTGCGACTTGCCTCTGGGGGCGCTGTGTCATATACAATACATGAAGTAGGCGGTTGGAGCATGCCCATTGCTGTCTCTCTTTATATCGCCAATACTGTATACGTTTGATTACACATGGGCTGCACCTGCTGATGTTCTGCAGTCTGTCTAATATATTGAAAGAATGTGTGCAACATTTCTTCTTTCTAACCGTTCATAATTTAATGCACAGTGAAAATACACAGGTGAGGCAGAAAGTACCTTGCCCCACCGATAGGGGGCAGTGCTGCCCCACAGACACAATGAAACAGATGCTGCAGTTGATGTGCGTTCTTCTGTTACACAGAGGAGCGGGGCTGTAGCACTCATTTATATTTGTTTAGACAAAATGGAAGACCAAATCTCAAAATTAAAGGATTTTTCTAAACTTGATTTTCAGTCGAAACAAAAAGATATTAGAGAGACAAAGAAAAAAAAGGCTATATTGAAATATAAGCTGCTATTTTGGGTTCATATACGTGAGCATATGATTCCAGATGAGTCAGGGCCTCATCTGTAACAAACCTCACCACACGTCACCGGTGAAGAGGTCAGTCCTGCAGGAACATATCTAAGTCCTTCAATGTGACCTGCTTAAAGTGAGATTGTTTTATTTTCATTAAGATAACCATGTCTAAGCGTGGAAGCTAATTTATTACTATTTACTACTATTACTCTACCCTGAAGCCCTGCGAAGTAGGAATAGTAGTATAAGAAGTAGTCTATGTATATAAGTATATATGCATATATGTATATGTATAGATATCAATCAATCAATCAAATTTATTTATAAAGCACCCTTCATACTAAAAGCAGCTCAAAGTGCTGTATAGAATTATAAAACAATAAACACAAAATTAAAGCAAACGACACACACAAAATGAATAAATTAATTAATTAAATTAAATAGTATGGAAAATGTATAGAGTGAACAGAGATGAACCAGTTCAGGAAATGCAGTTAAAAAGATGGGTCTTAAAAACAACAACATTCTCTGCAGCCCTCAGGTTCTCCGGCAGACTATTCCACAGACGGGGCCATAGAACTGGAAAGAAGCCTCACCGTAAGTGTGAGTTCTGACTTTTGGAACTGTTAGTAGTCCAGTACCAGAGGACCTTAATGTCCGCGGGGGTTCATAGGGCAATAGCAGCTCTGCAAGATAAGATGGTGCGAGACCATTGAGACATTTAAAAACCACTAAAAGAATCTTAAAATCAATCCTGAGGCGCACAGGGAGCCAATGCAATGATTTTAAAACGGGTGTAATATGAGCCTGCCTTCTGGTCTTGGTTAGCACACGAGCAGCAGAGTTTTGTAACAGCTGAAGGCTGGACAAATTTTTCTTAGGGAGACCAGAAAGCAGTGAATTACAGTAGTCTAAACGACTAGAAATAAAAGCATGCATCAAAGTCTCAGTATTGGTCAGAGAAAGAAGAGGGCGGACTCTGGCTATATTTTTTAGATGATAAAATCCTGTTTTGACTATTTGTTTAATATGAGGAATAAAAGTAAGCTCAGAGTCAAAAATAACTCCCAGGCTTCTTACTTTTTTAGAAGGTTGTAAAGACAGAGATTGTAATCTCTGAATTGTATTTTCTTTTTGAACCTCAGGTCCAATGATTAAAACTTCTGTTTTGTCCTGGTTTAGCTGGAGAAAGTTCTGTGCCATCCAGGACTTTATGTCTGTAATGCAATTAAAAAGTGCAGTGATTGGCCGGGGGTCATCATGAGATAATGAGATGTATAGCTGTGTGTCATCAGCATAACTATGGAAACTTATCCCATGGCTCCTGATGACTCCACCAAGCGGCAGCATGTACAAATTAAAAAGTAGGGGGCCTAAAATAGAGCCTTGGGGTACACCATAGTTAGCTTCATGGATCTGTGAGGAGCATGTATCCATACTTACCATAAATGTTCTATCTGTGAGATAGGAGCTGAACCACAGAAGAACAGTACCCAGGGTATCCGCGGGGTTGTAAAAGGTATTAAAAGGTAGTAAATGAAATTAACACAAATTAAGGCCATTAAAAAGTATTAAAAAGTAATAAACGTCATCTGACGAGGTATTAATTTTTTTAAACCTACACAACTATATTTTTCTTGTTCTGTCGTCTAAAAAAAGGTCTGTGAATTTATTTATCTTTTCTAATTTTATGTTCCAAGTAGGACCTTAGCTAAAACAAAGACGTCATATCGTCAGTCAGTGTGCGCGCGCACCTACAGCTGGTATCATGTCTGTAAAAAGAAACAGGAAAGAGGAGCGCAACTTTATCTTCCGACATTTAACAATAAATGTACCTAAACAATTGTTTGTTAGCTCGAAATTATAGCAAAAGGGGTGTCTCAGTCTAACGTTTTCTTAATAAATGTACTTTAATGGTTAAATCGGCTTTATTTTTAAAAAAAAAGTGTCGCTGCCTCAGTGCCTGTGTGCTCCGTGATCGCTCAGCGGTGACAAACAGGAAAAAGGAGCGCGGCTCGTTTCGCCGACATTTAACAAGAAAATTACCTAAACAATTATTTGTTAGCTCGAAATTATAGCAGAGGTGTTTTTCTGTCTGTCATTTTCTTAATAAATGCACTTTAATGGTCAAATTAGCTGCATTTCGCCACCGTGGTGCAGCTTGCTGCTGGATTGAAGGTTCAAGCAGAGAGGTGGGGAGAGTATGGCAGGCCGATTGAGTCATTAATAGCTAGTGAAGATTCTCAGTCATCCAGGACATGGTGAATTCTAAAAAGTGCAATAAAAAACAATAAAGTATAGTATAATAGTATAATAAATAAAGTCCAGGGGCCTCATGTACAAAGACTTGCGTGGATTTCTTACTGAAAAGTGCCGTACGGTCAAATCCAGAAAAGTGTGTACGCACAAAAAAATCCAGATGTATCAAACTGTGCGTACACCGGAATCCACGCACATTCCTTTTGTACATCACAATTAACGTGGAACTGAGCGCACGTGAGACACCTCCCCTGACACGCCTTCATTTACATATGTTAAACAGATGCAAATTACTTCCTGCATGTGTGAAGGACATGTTTGTTTGATCCCTGCGCGATCAGAAATGATTTCTAGATTCAGGAAAATAATGAATTTAATATAATATGAGTGAGGAAAATAATCCTAAGTAAGAATAGTAATAAAATGTGTTTATCACGCAAAGAACGAGTGATTGTGTGTCGGTATTTGTGTGTGCGCGCACCCTGCTTTGGTGCGCCAGCTCATCCATTCATTCTGAGTGAAAATATTAACTTTGCGCACGAGTTTATTACCATAATTACTGTAAACACAGAGGAACTTAGATGTTTGGTAGAACATAGATCTTTGTTTATTTAATAGATGACATGAAGAAACGGGTCTGTGCGTCTCAGTGGAGAGTTTTCATGACATGACGTGATGTTGGAGTCTCCAAACGCTGCGCGCGCCACAGCCTTGTGCGCAATCTGTTTGTCTGTGAAGCCTTTACTCTCCTACAAGTTATATATGGTGTACTTTCACGTGTCATTTTGGAGAAATCTACAATAAACGCAGATCATGAATCACCTCCAGCTGCCGTGTAACCGGCGAGGGTGCGCGCGCGCTCCAAAGCGCGACCACTCAGCCTTTGGAATCATATGGATGAGACATTCCATTGATCAGGCTTTGTGTGGACTGGACAGCCCTGATCGGCCTGCAGCTCCCTCATAGCTCGGGAACAGTTTGATCGCTGCTTCTGATGTGCGTGATGCACGGCTCCTTGTTGCTCCAGAGCGCAGCAGTGCCAAACTGAAAAATGATTATTTCTGGAAACGGCTGATAAGCCATATCCTAGATCAGAAAATTATATCTGTTTATAAATAAATGCTCTGCGTGTTACACTACGTATTTATTATATCCTCCAGTAAGGCTGAATGAATCCGTTCCTGTTAAATTTATTTTTGGCACAACTTTGCGCGTGCTTTATTTAACTGCGTCATGTGGATGTAATACTTGTTAATCGTGTGTTTGATGGGAATATTAATCATTTTCACATCATGAACAGTTAATAATAATAATAATAATAATAATAATAATAATAATAATAATAATGAATTCAATTTATAACGCACTTTTCATTAATGAAAATCTCAAAGTGCTACAAGGTGCAACAGAATTAAATGTCAATAAAACATTTAATAAACAATTAAAATCAACAACAGTATCAGCTATGATCAAAAGTAGAATCATGAGGAGTAGAGTATGCTCGGTTGAAAAGAAAGGTCTTCAAGCCGCTCTTAAAGTCAACCACAGACTGTGGGGCTTCAGTTTCTCTGAATCACCTGTAAGTGTCGCCAAAGGAACAAGAACCACAGAAACGTGCGTACGCCAACAGGGGAGCTGGCGTGGAAATGTACCTGGATGCGCACATATTCACGTTCAGTTCAGTTTTGATACATACGGGGTTTTGCGTGGATAGTGACGCACGCAAGGTTTTTGTGCGCACGCACGGTTGATACATGAGGCCCCAGTTGTTTTTGTCTTGAACTTTTTTAAATTTGTCATTATAGGCACGTTTTCCTATTACATGATACAACAGCATGCCATACACTATTACTACAATAGATATCATGAAGTTTTTTTTTTTTTTCAGTCAGAATGAATGAAACGGTCATATTTCAGTGTTATGGTTTATAAATATGGGAAAAAAAATCTATAAATATGTCACTTCGTCCTATAAGTTGCAAGGCATGTAAATTATGCAAAAAACTGCAACTTACAGGATGAAAAATACAGTAGTTATTATTTTTCTACCTCTCTTTTTGAATTATGCATGTGTTCAGTGTTGAATTATTTTAACTAAACTGTTCTGTTTTCAAGTTTACAGTTTTTGTTTGCCATTAGAGATATGTTATGTGTGGGAACAATTAAACTTTTTCTCTTGGGTTAGATTTAAATAACAAGTAGGTCAGTGCTTTTATTGAGGCAAGAAGCAAATTGATGTATCCAGTAATTGTTATAAAACTACATTTACTACCAAAGTTTAGGAAGAAAATGACAGTAATCTATCACTTTACAATTAGTTGCTCTAAACTGAAGTACAACAGGTTGCCGCTACGGTTACAGCTCGGTGCCGTGATGGTATTAAAAAATATTTTGATGGTATTAAAAAGGTATTAAAAGGTATTAAATTCAACTCTGGAATTTCTGCATATACCCTGGTACCAGAAAGACCGACCAGGTGTTGTAATCTATTTAAAAGAATTTGATATGTGCATTTAAAACCCTTTCCTCTCTCTTGCAATATTCTAAACAATGTTTCTAAAGTTTAAATGCTCTAAAAGAGACAGCATGTTTTGATTTGAATGAATTATTTCAGCTCTCTGTCACATGCCAGTGGCCACGCCCACTTCTCCGCTGCAGAGTTGAGATCAGGAGGAAGCTTCTCCTTCAGCTGTGGACCGCACACAATTGCAGGAAGAGGGTTTTTCTACAATTGTGGGATGTACAAAGGTGAAGCAGGTGCTAAATAATTTAAAATAATTTATGTTCAATAAAACTTCCATGCCTATGGTGCGGCTCATCCATCGATCAGCCACTCGTGTGTCATGTCCAATTTTATTTAGAAAAATCGCGATAGAGTGAGTTCCCGACAAACGAGCAGTGAAGACGCGAGGGACTACTGTACACAGCAGAATATACAGCTTCATCCGGAATTGTGTGTTGTGATTTTTGAAAGGGGCGTGTTAACTAACATTCATCAAAAATAATATTGTGAGGAAAAAAGAAACATCAATGAGATTTTTGCAAAACAGATGAGAACTTTCTGTCGAGCTCTACGGCTCAGAAATACTTCACAGTAGAAACATCATTCAAGGTTTACATTTTTTACTGAAGGTTGGACTTCACGTGTCTGAATTGGACATTTTGAATGTCATGAAATATTTTTCTACAAACAATACATGCTCAAGATTTACATACAGTTTTTTCAAGGAATGTTTAATGGACAGTTGATGTCTAATTATCAAACTGTCGAACTTTTCAGAGCTTCTGCAAAAATACAAACACGTATTCCTCCAACAACTTTAATAAACAAATAAAATTTACATCATGTATTTTTGTCCTTTTTCACTCAGTATCTCTTTAGCTCTTGATGTCAGTATTATAGTGACATAAATCCATCCATCACCTTTACTCGCTTTTCTTTTTCGTGTTTCCGAGATCACTTGTGCACATGCCCAGCTATCACCGTGTGAGAAGTGAGGGACACCCTGGACACGTCTCCAGACCATCACAGGGACACAGAGACAACCGTTCACTCTCTCAGACACGTTAGAGGTACGAACCGTGTTCTCTTTGGGAGAAAACCCCTGCGTGCACAGAGAGAACGTGCAAACTGCACCCAGAAAGGTCCCCAGCCGGGATTTGAACCCACGGCCTTTTCACTGAGAGGCCACAGCTCTACCAGCTGAGCCACCGTGCCACTACTGACAGACAGTAAATCCTGATTTATCTTTGGGACTGACTTTAATTTTAAATGTTATTTTGAAAAAGCAACTTGTTTATAGCAGTTAAACATTAATCAGAGTAAAATTGTCATTTTTGATGAGTTTAAATTAAAGAATAAAGTTGAATTTTCTGCACAAATGTAAACTCTCTGTAAATGTGATGACTTTCTGTTTTTTTAAACGTTTAAAAGTCAAATAAATAAATAAATGTGTTGCAGTTTTTACTTAATGTTAAAAAATGTGACGGGCCGAGTTTTTTAAAACTTGTTTCGTGTCTTCAGGAGTTCTCTTACTTTTTTAAAAATGACAAATTGCATGACTCATAATTTTACCTGACTTGAACTCTCAGGAACAAAAATGAACTTGAGGGACTCGGTAATAATGAGAGGTCCTGTTAATGCACGGTGGCGGCCTTCACCCCCTCCCTCACGAGACGAGGTGCT
>JBBPBX010082709.1:0-15681 GCA_038048925.1 Garcialebias charrua | reverse complement strand
ATACTTAGTATGCTTTTTTCAAGTCAGTAGCTTAAAGAAATAGTTTTTTTACATTTTTCCTGCTACATGCCGAAGTGCAGTGATTTCTGTAGTAATTTTCTGGACGCACTTTTATGACACAATTAAGACCTCCTTTGCTATCTTACAATAACACTGAAGCTATAAACCCATCATTACTGTCCTCTTGTCTGTCATTTAAAATGGAAGCAGAAGACTTTTTTGAATCTGAAGGATATCACTTAAGTTTGTCAAAAACAGTTTGGTGATTTAGTGCATTAATGGGCATTTCTATCCTGGAAATACGAATAGCCTTCGCATGCTAACGTTAGCATGCTAGCGCCGTATGCTAACGTTAGCATGCTAGCGCCGTATGCTAACATGGAAGTGGGGGTGTTGAAAATGTCCTGAAACAGTTACCAATGTCTTGTTAAGCTCTGTATTCCACAGAACATAGTAGGATCTAAAATGATTTTTAAAGATGAAGGAGCAAGTTGAAACATGCAGGGTCTCCCTCCTTGCTAGCAGGCTCCATTGGGAGCTGCCTGGCTAACTAACTACGGTGGCCCTACACGGCCAAAATTCTACAGCGGCCGAATGCACAGGAGCGGTAAAAATACAATATAAAATTTTAAAAAAGTTTTAAAATCTATTTTGGGGCTTTTAGAATCGATTCTGAATCGCCAGGACTAAGAATCTTGATTCTTTAAAAAATAGATTTTTTTTGCTGCATCCCTAATTGCTACACACTGAAACCTTTTTGTCCACTACTAGATTTTTTTTTTTATTAACACAAACAGAACTACAAAACACTACATAAACAAAAAAATATATACAAACTCTTGTGAATGATAACATAACTATAATGACATAATGTAATGACATTAAACAGATTTTGGATATGATGAAAACAGAATTTATAAAAATACAAACTTGGTTTAAATTAAACAAATTATCTTTGAATTTAGATAAAACTAACTACATGATTTTCAGTAACAAAAAGGGAATTGTTGATGACGATCCATTTGAAATTGAAGATGTTGTGATCTGTAAAGTGAGTGAAGTGAAGTTTCTGGGTGTTATCATTGATGACAAACTGACATGGAAACATCATGTAAATTCTATTTAAAAAAAACTAGCTAGAGCAATTGCAGTACTGTATAAAGTCAGGGATTTTTTAATTGATAAAGCTTTACATATGTTGTATAACACAATCATTGCTCCACATTTAATCTATTGTATTGAGGTTTGGGGAAAAGCATGCAAAACTATTACAAAGCCTGTTTTTATTTTACAAAAGAGAGCTGTAAGAGTAATCACCAGAAAACATTTCACTCACCCTTCAAACACCTTGTTTATTCAACTAAACTTATTGAAATTCCAGGAATTGGTAGAATATAGTATTTTATCAATTATGTATAGGGCTCATAATAACACATTACCTTTAAATATCCAAAGAAATTTTATAAAAAGACAAAGTTATTACAATCTCAAAGGGACAGAGATATTCATCAAACCACAATTCAGAACCAGCTTAAAAGGACGGTCTACCTCAATTCAGGGAATTCGATTGTGGAATGCTCTGGAGAGTGATGTTAAAAATGAAAAATCAATGTATACATTTAAGAAAAAGGTCAAAAAGGACTTGCTCAAAAGCTATATATGATGTAATGCGTGTTTGTGTATTTCAATTATGTTGTACTTATGATGTACGGTACGTTTGTGAATTACAGTTAGAAAAATTAAGTAGAGTTATTCATTTTATAAAGCAGTTTGTGTATTACAGTTAGAAAAATTAAGTAGAATTATTCATTTTTGTGATGAATTTGTGTATTACAATTAGGAAAATTAAGTAGAATTATTCATTTTGTGAACATCTTGATGTTGTGCCATCTTTTAGTTTGTGTATTTCAATTAGAAAAATTAAGTAGAATTATTCATTTTAAGATCTAGTTTGTGTATTACAGTTAGGAAAATCAATTAAAAAAAAAAAAAAAAAAAAGGAAAATTAAATAAAATTATAAAAAAAATAAAAAAAAATAAAAAAAAATAAAAAAATTAGAATTAGAAAATTAATTAGAATTATCGGTGATGTAGTTTGTGTATTACAGTTAGAAATATTAAGTAGAATTATTCATTTTGTGACCTAGTTTATGTTTTACAGTCAGGAAAATTAAGTAGAATTATTCATTTTGTGATGTAGTTTGTGTATTACAGTTAGGAAAATAGGTAGAACTATTCATTCTGTGATGTTGCTTGAAAGTTATCATTGGTTGAACAAACTGTGAAATAGGGGCAGATATAATAAGATTTCATCTTCTTTCTGCTCCCTTCATTTTATCCTACTTGTAATCTTGTATCTGATGAAACTGTCTTGTATTGTTCTTTTAAAATGAATGAATAAACATCAAATCAAATCAAATCAAAAAATAACTACAGTCTATAAGCTAGGGGGCGGTTTACAAAATGATGAAAGTTGAAAAAATACTAGATACACACACTAATATTACTGTATGAGGGACGACCATTGCACTGCCTATGTCATATTCAGGGGACGGAGAGCAAGCAGAGGGAGGGGGGTCAAAAACACCAGATGAGAATTTTTTCACTTTGCAAAGTCTAAATTTGAGTTAGGATGACATTTTTGACTTGTGAAATTTCTCAACAAGCTTATTTTATGCTTTTCATTAGACTACTATTAGCTTAAAAACACTTTTCATTTCTCCTTTAAACTCCTCCACTTGGGGCAGGACCTCCTCCCCGACCCGGAGAGGGCACTCTACCCTTTTCCGGCTCAAGACCATGGCCTCGGATTTGGAGGAACTGATCCTCATCCCGGCCGCATCACACTCGGCTGCAAACCGCTCCAGCGAAAGCTGTAGATCACGATTTGATGAAGCCAATAGGACCACATCATCTGCAAAAAACAGAGAAGCGATTCTAAGGCCACCAAAAAGTCAGGAACAAGTCTTTTTTCACAGAGTCATCTTCTGCTTCTTGTTGAGGTGATGGTCCGACATCGTCCAACAACAGTTTTTCATTTTTCTCTGTATTTGCTGAAACTGGACACAGTGGAACAGGAGGAATAGTCAGGTGTGGATCCACCTCCTCTGAGTTCTTCAGGTCCTCATGTTCTTCATGTCCTGACATAATTGGGAGTAGTTCAGTTTTAAACAATAAAAAATTGTCACCCAGGTTGATGCAGTCTTTTTCCGGAGGATGTTGTGAGGACAGCAAAAGTTTCACCTTCTCCACTGGAATCTGCTCTGCTTCACCGTTCATCAGGAAGCTGTTACTTAAATCGACCTCGTCTTCTTCTTCTTCCTCCGGTTGACAGTCTTGAGGCGTCTCCTCCTGTTGATGTTCTAGAGGCGCCCGCATAGACGCAGTTGATGCAACAAAGTCAGGACAAGCGTGTGGTAGCTCACCTGCTTGAGTGCAAAGCACTGGTGCAGTTACCACCGGATGACAGGCAGTGGGACAGGAATGTAGCTTTTTCAGTTGTTCAACATGGAGCCTCAACTCTCTCAACTTTCTCAGCCGTTCCAGATCCTCTTGTTCCTGAAGACGCTTCTTCTCCTGCAAAGCAGCTTGAATACTTTGGTGTTCAAGTTCTTTTTCTTTTAAAAAAAAGCTTGATATTTAATTATTAAGTTTCTTCGGTCAGTGTCGAGCTGCTCTAAAATAAGCTCTTTTTCTTTCCTTATTTGTTCATCGTGTTCTCTTCTTCTTAAAGCAGCTTCATTTTCCTTTTCCTTTAGATGCTCTGCATCATTTATCTCAGGAAAAATGTCAAGCATAAATAATATAGCCAGCAGTTCACCTTTAAAATGTTCTTCATGAATGTGGCTTCTTACATCAATGTTGAAGTGTTCTGCTACACTCAACATTTGTTCTATTGTGCAGTCAGCAAAGACCTGCACTGTGGGCTGTTCAATACATTTCTTTAAATTAAACGCCATGATACCAACACTAACAGCTTTTAAGCTGTACACTTCTACAAATGATTCACACTGTAAACAACAGCAAAAAAGTCCAAGCTGTCCCGAATACAGCACGATCAAAAACATACACAGCTGACAACACTCAGCAATCAGCTCCAAAGGGAAACTTCAGTCAGCTTCAAACTGCTGAAGACAAGCCCTTCAAGATACTGTATGGGGTAACAAACTTTACAGGACTATCAAACAAGCCCCCAATAGATATAAACACAGACAACTCTGCTGTTGTCCAACCAAATCCAGCACCACAGGTGGATCAGCTGAGTACCTCACAAAACTCACAGAAACACAGCACTCTAAATGTGGTTTCACAAACACTGTGTTTCATCAGAACTTGCTCAGCGACGAGCCCCCTATTACATATTTAAGCATCGAAGCTCAAACAATGTCAGACCACCACAAACATGCACAGCAGGTGCACAGAACACATCCAGGAGCAATCTTAATGTAACTGTGAGTCTAATCAAAACCTAGCTCATTTAGTCAATTAGTCCATCCCGGACGAGCCATCCATTAA
The DNA here is from genome assembly GCA_038048925.1 of Garcialebias charrua. Taxonomy (NCBI): domain Eukaryota; kingdom Metazoa; phylum Chordata; class Actinopteri; order Cyprinodontiformes; family Rivulidae; genus Garcialebias; species Garcialebias charrua. The sequence continues at coordinate 11,166 of JBBPBX010082709.1, read as the reverse complement.
ATATGTTATGACCCGAAGGCACGTAGCATTTAGAATGAACACCAGACAAAAGGAAGGTTTAAAAAAAAACAGATTTATTTTTTGTTTAACTGCTGGAGGCTGCGAGCATGGTTCAGCAGCCAGCTCCTTTCTAGGGAGAAAGACAGCTAAAAACAGGAGTTCTCCTTCAGTTTCCCCCGTGTCCCAAACAAAACAAAGTGCAAATAAAAGTTGGACCTGGTGAGCTGGCCAAAAAGAACAAACGACACCAAAAGGGGGCTAACCCCTTTAGGGTCGTCGAAGTCCCTCCCAGCATCGGACTACTTGTTTAAACACCCAGCTCTAAAAGGTATCAGTAGGCGAAAACTGGACTACCGATCACACCAGGTCAAAATCTACTTAAAAACAGTACTAGTACCAAACAATCAGAGCACATCTAAAAACTACTAAGCCCTTCATGGGCAAGCCAAGCTCAAGCTCATAGGTTCACTAGAGCCTGAAAGAGCACACACCTGCTCACAGCAGCTAACTCCCTCAGGAGTGACACCCAAGTGGCAAGGGGTGGGCAGAGAAGCACAAACCTCCACACCCCTGCAACAGATCACTGCACCCAGCCTATTTATAGGCAGGCTCAATAGAGTGCACTAATCAAGGCTGATTTATATCAGGCTGTAAAAAGGTGTATTTAGCAGTGCAGCCAGGTTGGCAGCCAAGATAAACAAAACATATATGGGGCTTAAAATAATAATGTGCCCTGACACATAGTAATAATAATAATAATAATAATAATACTTTATTTATAGAGCCCTTTAAAACAACCACAGCTGCAACAAAGTGCTGTACATAAAATCAAGAACATTTAAACACATAAAAATAAAACAGTTGTTAAAACATTAAGATCAATAAAAACAGTGCAGAACAAATTCAGTCTGTGCTAAAAGCCAGTGAGTAAAAATGTGTTTTTAGAAGAGTTTTAAAACTGGACAGTGAAGGAGCTTGTCTGACGGGAAGAGGGAGATCGTTCCACAGTTTTGGAGCAGCAACAGAAAAAGCTCTGTCCCCTCTGAGCCTCCGTTTGGACCTCGGCACCTCCAGAAGCAGCTGATCAGCTGATCTGAGGCACCGAGCAGGAGAGTATGGGTGAAGCAGCTCAGAGAGGTAGGATGGAGCAAGACCATTTAAACTTTTAAAAACAAATAAAAGAATCTTAAAATGAACTCTAAAATGAACAGGCAGCCAGTGGAGTGAAGCCAGAGTGGGGGTGATGTGCTCCCTCTTATGAACTCCAGTTAGAAGGCGAGCAGCAGCGTTCTGGACCAACTGGAGACGTCTGAGGGAGGACTGGCTGACTCCAAGGTAAAGAGCGTTACAGTAATCCAGCCGAGAGGTGATGAAGGCATGGATTACTGTTTCCAGCTGCTGCTGTGTAAGGATGGACTTTACCTTAGCCAGCTGTCTGAGGTGATAAAAACTGGTCTTGACCACCGCTCCAATCTGGGAATCTAATTTAAAATCACTGTCCATTTTAAAACCCAAGTTAGAAACTGTTTTCTTTACATGTGGTGCCAGAGGGCCCAGATCAACAGGGCAAGGTTCACAAGAGCCACTAGGACCAAACACCATCACTTCTGTTTTCTTTTCATTAAAATTTAAAAAGTTTAAAGACATCCAAGCTTTGATGTCTTCAAGACACAACAGAAGTGGCCTGATTGAGGAGGCATCTTTCTTTTTTAGTGGCATATAGATCTGACTATCATCGGCGTAACAATGAAAAAAGATCCCATGCTTTCTGAGGATTGATCCCAATGGAAGTAGGTAAAGGGAGAAAAGCAGGGGACCTAAAATGGAGCCCTGTGGAACCCCAAAACACATAACATCTAAGGAATAAAAATGAACATCTGACCACTAATGTCATCATGAGTATTATTAAAATATAGAGATGGTCACAGAATATGGCAACACCTGTCATATATTGTGACCATACTGTAACCCCACTGAACTGGCTCCTCTTGTTGGACGGCCTCCCAGCCTCCCAGCTTCAGTTTGATGGACGGCCTCCTGCTTGAAATTTTTGTGTTTCCTCGTGTTTGTTTTGGTGTTCTGTTTTCTTTCCGTAGTGTCCAATCTCGTGCCCTCCATCCTCTCGGTTCTCTCCTCCTCCCACCCTTATTGTTTGGGGGACGCCCTTGGGGAGGGGGTACTGTGAGGATTGTTTCCTTGGTGTGTGTCGCTCTCGTGTGGTCTCTCTGTTTTTCCCTACCTCCTGCCTCGCTCACAGTTCTTGCAGTATTTAGTTAATACCATCCATCTGTCACTTTGCCCAGCTGTTCCTGTTCACCCCTCATCAGCATTCCTATATACTGTATTCAGCGTCTTGTCTTTGTTTCCCTGTCCGAGGATTATCCTTCCAGCCAGGGTGTGTGATCTGTTCCTTTTTCCTCGTGTGTTTGCTGTCACGTCAGCCTTTTGTTTTCCTTTAAAATGAATCATTTTCCATTTTTTTATCCTCGTCTGAGTCCTACCTGCGCTGGGTCAATCTGCTCCACTGGCTTCAACCTGCTAACAGATCATGACACAGTGAGCACATCTGGACAGGTTTAGGAGTTCCTAAAATAGTTTTTTCATGCATTAAAGGACTTTTAGTACAAGTACTGCTCATTGTTATTTTTATTTAAGAAGTTATTGTTGTTTACCACCACAGTTCGTAATGCATTTTGTAGTGAGACATTACATTGTTTACAAAAGGGCAGAAATAAATGTACTTGTCACTGACACTTTTAATTTATTGTACAGCATATGTTTGAATATACATGTTTAAAACCTAATAATTGGCATATACGGATTAATTGTTAATAATTTTTTGGAAGACGTAACAAAAATAGAAAACGGTACTCAAATACAGTATTTGTAAAAAGGTTGTTGAGGTTTATTATTACATCATCATCATTAATTCATGAGCCTATTTCTGTAGGGGTGGTACAACCAGCAACCTCCACCTTAGCCAATCCTCAGTAAGATGAGTGGGGTCAAGACTCAAGAAGAACGGGGGCCCCGTCATCTGCCCATTGACCAGTATGACACCTCTTTTATGGGTTCCTTCAGCTTTTCCTTGAAGGATCATGTTTGACAGAGTTTGCCAGGCCCTCACCATGTGGGCTTCTTCTTGGTCTGCGTTAGGAAGGGGTCGTGATCTCCGATGAGGACTTGGACTCTATAGGGCAGACCTCAGCAGTTGACTGGAGGCAGGTCAAATGCACATGTTCTTTTCTCTATCAACATTCAGAGTCCATGTTTCTGCAGTGTGGAAGATCAACACGCTGACTGATTTAGCTATTCTTGTCTTGACCTTTTTGAGTGAGTTAACCTCCGACTTGTCTTGAACAAAGACCTAAGGTGCATCTCAACAAACAGAACATCATGAAAAAGTTTAATTTTTTTAATCAATCGTTTCAAAATGTCAAACATATTACATATGTAAGTTATTACAAAAATACCTTTTTACATTTTACATACAATTTTACAACAAAAAACATTTTCATAAACATGGTTTTAAAGAAAGAAATGGCCCATATTCAATGATTATTCCATGTTGAACATCTATTTAAATGATTGTTCCCATTTAACCCATATTTAGTCAGTGACCAATTTAAGACTATTCTCTCGTACCTTTTTTCAAAAGGTATTACAGCTTGTGAACCAGTTTTACAAAAGACAAACACAATTTAAGAAACGGTAGTACAGTAAAAGTCATTTGAGTATAGTGGGTGTGTTTCCATCAGTTCCTTTAAAATCTTACCATTACATACTTATTGCGTTGTGTCTCTACATTTGAGTCTGAGCGATGATGTCCTTCTTTGTTTCACTGGTTTCTTTGTGACTTTGATAAGTGGATTCTTCGATGGGTTCTGTGGGATGTTTATACTCGTAGTACTCCACTATGGGATATGTTATGGCCGTCAGCACCAGAACAGCCAGCAGGATGTAGATTTTGTACTCCAGACACAAAAACGTGCTGTAGGCGAAGGCAATCACAAAACCGAGCGACTCCCACATCCGGTAGTTGGCAAACGCTGCCTCCTTGTTCCTCGGGAAAAGGACGCCGTAAAGAGCTGCGGGTCAGAGGAGAGATAATTCTGCTTGTTTTAGATCAAATGGTAGAATAAAAGCAGCAAGAGCCTCAAATAAAAACAGCCAAGTGCTGAACAAAATAACTCTGGTGACAGTGAATATCCATAAATTTAATTTCTATGTACGGTAAACAACTGATATCAGTATAAACACATGACAGCTGTTTAAAAAGAAGCGTCATTAAAGCTGAAATGGCTGCTGTGAGTACATCAAATCACAAACATAATGGTGATGTGTTGCCTTGTGTGAAATGATTTCAAAGGTTGTCTTACCATTAGTCTGAGTTTGCCAGATGGCGTCAGACATTCCCCACAGAGCAGGAAACACAAAAAACAAAGCCAGCTGGTCTGGATGAGGTCTCCAGAACAAGAGAGCAATGCTGCAGGAGAGGTTGGCCAAAGCAGCTGAAAATAAAAGGAATCATCAGACACAAAATGTATTGTAAACAAACCAAATATTTAGGAAACAACAATAAGTAATAGAGCCCGACCGATATATCAGGACGATAATTTAGGCCGATACAGACGTTTGGGGACATATCGGTATCTGTGATAACTGTTCTGCGCCAATATAAACATTTCTAATTTTCACTCCTAAAATAATGGGAATCAACTGTAATTGTACAATATATCCAGCAGAGGGCGCATGAAGACTACTTTCAAGTTGTGGTCTTAAGTTTCACATTTGACATTTATCACAGACGAAGCAGGGAGCAATACTGTGTCGCATATTATGCATTTATTTTATCTGATCTGTAAAATACAATTTAAAAAAATTATAAATTCTCTTCAGTCCTCCAACCCACGTGTCATTCATTACGTGTCTCTCAAGTTAGCAAGCTAACGTTAGTGTTCACTTGCACCGTCTTCACTACATTAGCCCCATTGTCAGTAGTTCTAGGAACCAGTTCTGTCGGGCTGAGCTTCCATTTTGAGGACATCCAGTACAGGTGGTCCCCGACTTACGACAGCCTCGACTTACGACGTTCCGGACTAACGAACGCGCTTATGAACAGTACTGTTGTGCAGTAAATACAGCACTGGTATATGTTTTTAGATGAAAGTGTGTTAGCTAACCGTTTGTAAATAAAGTTCTGTGCATGTTTATGAACCAGTATGTACGCTTGTTCAGTCTCTTGTTGATAAACGGGTGTGCGGTGCAGCGTTGGCATACATTTTCCGACTTACGACCAAAAATCCGGACTTACAAACGACACGTGTAATGCGTTCCGACTTACGGATTTTCAGGTTACAAACGGTGCGTAGGAACGGAACTCGTTCGTAAGTCGTGGACCACCTGTATTAGTAACATTATCTTTGTCATCCTCACTGAAATGCATTTTGTCTGAAATCTATACTTCTCTGCAAAAAAAACAACAACAACGCTGTGGTCAATGCTAATTAGGCCGTCACCATTGTGTAACTGTGTAATGAACAGGGAAGGGTGTTTCTTTGTTTAATTTATATTTTTGTGACATACTTGATAACTTTACGATAAATACTGAAGATAGAATATGTGAACACTCATTAAGAAGACTGTTTTTATGACCATTGGTGCAATGGGACAACGTATAGTGTAGATCTGATTTGCTTAGCTTCATGGTTGCTAACAGTCACGCCAAACAAACAAGCCCCGCTCCACTCGTTGTTTACTTAGATTCTTGTGGGTGGACAAAGCTCAAACATTTCCAGCCATTATATTGGTTATCGGCATTCACCCCACCCAGTATCGTATCAGTGATAGCCAAAATTTCCATGGTCGCTATTAAATAATTCAGCCATATTTATGTGAAACTTTATGTATTATTTTGTAAACTGAAATTATTGAAATTTCACGACTTGATTGATTATAAAATTTTATTAGATGTGTATAGGGCTCACCAAAATGCATTACCTTTGAACATCCAGAGAATTTTTACAAAGAGAGAAAGCTGCAATAATCTTAAGGGGATGGAGATGTTCATAACAACTAAATTTAGAACCAGTTTGAAAGAACGATGTACCTCGATACAAGGAGTGAGACTGTGGAATAATCTGTAAAATGATATTAAAAGTGCCATGTCAATGTACATGTTTAAGAAATTGATCAAGTTTGGATTGCTGAAAAAAATATGAAACTGTATAATGTGAACTCATATGAATTGTTGTACTAGAAAGATTTCATTTTTTGTTTTATTATTTTACTAACTGAAGAATGTAATTGTTTGAATTTCATTTATGAGAGAAAAAAAGGGGCAGATATAAGAATTTTTTTCTTCTCTCTGCTACCTTTCATTTCATTGTATTGGTTTTCTTTTTTGTTGTTGTTGTAAATATAATTAATATGTTTTTAGGATATGAAATGCATAAAGAATTATTTAAAAAAAAAAAAAAATTCAGCCATAGAACATAAATGTTACCCAGTAAGAAGAGGGGACCTCTGCCAGTGTACCGAGCAATTCTCCCAAAAAGAAACGAGCAAAGGGAGTTTGTTGCTCCAAAGCACATCATCACATATCCAACAAAATGGATCCCCAAAGCACAGGTCACATAGTTCTGCAAATACAAAACACATGTATTCATACTTTGTCCTAAATAATAAAACTTTGTCAAAGTGGATCAAGAACGTGTAAAGACTCAGTAAATGGTTGAAAGTAAATCAGTGGAAGACCTCAACTAACCAGGAGTCGTGTCAAATTGTTTCAAGGTAATACAAATTTAGATGCATGTAAAATAAACTGGGCTACAAATGAGGCTTTTCTGGAAGTTCAAGAGCATTGTGTTCTGTAAATTAGAATATCTTCTTTAAAAATGGAGGACTTAGGAGGCAGAAAAATCCATAGTATGAGGAAAAAATCAAACTATACTAAAGTGTAAGGTTTAGTTGCTGTAACAAGTGATAAACTGTGGAATTTAAAACTAAACATTACTGCAAACAAACATATTAAATATAATCCAGAAGTCTATTTTTAAATTTTTTTTTGGGTGGGGGGGGTGTATAATCTCGTTTTCATCACATGTACCACATGCGGTGCAAATGACAATAAAGACTCTCTGACTCTGATAAAGCGTTATCTGACTATTCTTTTGGAGTTCTTACTTTGGTGTACTCCCCAGAGAGGAAACTTTGTTCAAAGCCGCTGTACATGGTGAGCGGGATGAGCGTCACGAGCCTCCAGTCCTTCAGAAGCCTAAACGTGGCCAAGAACGTGCGCCAGAACGGTTCTCTGTTCTCACGGAACTGGCTGGTCTGCTCCTGGTCAACGTTGTCCAGAAACACTGACACAATTATCATGGCCAGCACCCCCACACCTTCAACAAGACAACGAGCAGTGACCACCGCAGCTCTTCAAAACTATCATTTTATAACGTTTTAAAGAAAATAGAACTTCAAGCAAGCTTTCACCTATTTATACAAACTTATGAAAAGTATAGTTTAATCTAAAAACACCCTAAGCTGTGATATTACCGATGTAGCTGCCGACAAGCGTCCACACGAGATTCTGCGACGGTCTACTGGTTGTGCTGTTGACTTTGATGCTAAGGCCGCAGTCGGCTGCTCCGCACGTTTCCAGAACTTCTTCTGGGATGTCAGCTGGAAACAAAAAGGCACAAACAGACAAATGCACTCCATCACCAAGGAGATAAAGAAATAAATCTGCTGCAGAATTTGTTATATTGTTTCCAACATTGCTTAACTGTAAAATGTTCATCTTTTAATAATTGATAAAATAATGCAACATTCTGTAAATAACTATATTACAGGTGGTCCCAGACTTACGACGGCCTCGACTTATGACGTTCCGGACTTACGAACGCGCTTACGAACAGTACTGTTGTACAGTAAATACAGCACTGGTATGTGTTTTTAGATGAAAGTGTGCTAGCTAACTGTTTGTAAACAAAGTTCTGTGCATGTTTATGAACCAGTATGTACGCTTGTTCAGTCTCATGTTGATAAATGGGTGTGCGGCGCAGCGTTAGCTTACATTTTCTGACTTACGACCAAAAATCCGGACTTACGAACGACACGTGTAATGCGTTCCGACTTACGAATTTTCGGGTTACGAACGGTGCGTAGGAACGGAACTCGTTCGTAAGTCGGGGACCACCTGTATTTATATAGTAAAACATTTAATTTGTTGGTAAGATTTGTTAGAAATTCATTCACTTCTTACTAAAGTGAGTTTACTTAAAATGTACTGGTATTGAATCATTCTTACATGAAATGTGGTCAGAGGCTTTGACCTTGAATAGTTCCTGGTTCCTGGTTCAGTTCTATGACCCACATCTTTACAGAACAAAAGTATAACTAAACTGCCATTTGTGAAGAGTGACGTTTGCAGCTTCAAGAAGTAAGGAAGTAAAAAAAAAAAATTCTTCTAAGAAATAATAAACTATTGAAATCATATAAACTGATAGGACAGCATTACAACCGTAATTAAAGGCACACGTTATGACGTTAACCTCCTGCAACATGCACCGTGTTTTATTCTTCTCTAAACCGATGATCAACTTAGGGCGTGGAGGTGCTGATTGTCATCCCAGCCACTTCACACTCGGCTGTGAACTGCTCCAGTGAGAGCTGAAGATTACGACACGATGACGCCAACAGGACCACATCATCTGCAAAGAGCAGAGATGGAAGCCTGATGCCACAGAACTGGAAACACTTCCTGACTGCACCGAGAAATTCTGTCCATAAAAGTTATGAACAGAATCAGTGACAACAGGCAGCCCTGGCGGTGTCCGACTCCCTCCCTGAAGGGGTCCGACTTATTACCGGCAATACGAACTAAACTCTTGCACTGCTTATATAGGGACTGAACAGCCCCTAACAACGGGCCCCCAATCCCATACTCGTGGAGCACCCCCCACAGTGTACCTCAAGGAACACGGGCCTTCTCCAAGTCCACAAAACACGTAGACTGGATGGACAAACACCCATGACCCCTCGAGGACCCAAAAACTGATCCAGTGTTCCACGGCCAGGACAGAACCCACATTGTTCCTCCTGGATCTGAGGTTCCACCAACGATTGGACTCACTTCTCCAGTAATAGACCTTACCAGGGAGGCCGAGGAGAGTGATGCCCCTGTCATTGGAGCACATCCTCCGGTCCTCCTTTATGAAGAGGGGAACCACCACCCCAGTCAGTCAATCAAATTTACAATTTTTCTAGTCCTTAAATCTGATATGACGTCATCCGTTGTCCATTGGAAGTTTTATTGACCTAACTTTGAAACCAGATGAGTTTTTAGTTACGTCCCGAGGCAAAAACTTTCAGATTAAAAAGAAAAACATTTGTTTTTGTTTTAACTTTGCTTGATTTTTATATAGATCCCACCTGTGCTTTCTAGTACTGTGTACGTTTTATCGTTTAACCATACAAATCCATAAAATATTTGGTTTGCCTACAGATGCTGGTGTCCTGTCCGAAGATGAGCGACGACATGAGGTTCCCCCACACTGCCGACGACTGGAAGATGAAGAAGAAGATGCCGAAGTAGTGGTTGATGACATCGGACCCCTTTTTATTCTCTTTAGCAGCCTGGATGTTTCCAGAAATGGTCAGGTAGGTGCACTTAGCCGACCAGAGAGGAGAGCCGCCCAAACCCAGGATCACCGAGGTCGGGATGAGGGTGTACCTATGCCAGAACAGATCAGTGGCATTGACGTGAAATATTTCAGGAAATGGATTGGCAATTACAGTAATCTGTTGTTCACAATGTAACTTCTGTAACTTTGGTGTTACAGGTATTTTTCAATTTACAGGCTTGATATAAATAAAATAAATGCATTGGAGTTAAATTTTGTAAATAAATGAGCACTATGATAAACAGCACTTTAACCCCTAACATCACCAGCATAGAAAAAACACCTTTACAGAGATCAGTTTTAAATACGTAAATGTGTACGCTCTTGGAGAATATTATTTAAATCTAAAATTTACAAAATAAAAATAAAGTTTTCCTTTATTTGGGGACGAGATGGCTCAGGACCGGAAGGTCCCGGGTTTGATCCCCGGTCACTGCATACCTCGTTGTGTCCCTGGGCAAGACACTTAACCCCGAGTTGCTCCCAGTAGGACTGGCAGCGCCTTGCATGGCAGTCTACCGCTACCGGTGTATGAATGTGTGGATGAATGGGTGGATGGCTGGTACTGTGAAGTGCTTTTGGGCCCCTCACAGGGGGCTGGAAAGCGCTATATAAATAAGCTCCGTTTATAATTCCTGAAGTTCATAGATTAAATAAAATCATGAAATGCACACAGCCGTTGTGTTTTATGTCCCTAACCTTTTTGTTGATGTAAATGCAGCTGTTTTTTACGTTGAGACTGAAAATGGAAACTAAAAGAGCAGAGAATTTTGTAAGAAAAAAAATAATAATTTATAGACAGGTTACAGGTACTCTAAAGCTACATTACTTGTTGTTGTATTTTTTTTTTTTTTTTTTACGGGTCCATGATCAACATGCTGTAACAAGAAGTTATTTTCAGTCAATCCTGCTCAAGTGTCTGAAATCTTATTTTTTTGTCTTTTCCCTCTTCAGAGGTCTCCACAGCGAGTTGTCCTCCTCCATCTCACTCTGTCCTCTCTGTCCTCTGTCCTCACTCCAACTATACCTCCATGTCCTCTCTAACTGCATCCATTTATCTCCTCTTTGTCTTTTTCTCTGCAGCTGCATTTCTAACATCCTTCTACTAATATACCCACTGTCCCTCCTCTGGACATGTCCAAACCACATGTCCAGGCTTCTGAGTGTAAAACAAATTTCAGTTAGCAGTAAGGCATCAGGTTTCCATCTTATAATTTGGATCAGGTGATTAGTTTTTAAAATACTTTGAGGGACACAGCAGGTGGAAGTTACCATCCAGGGTAGAGGTTTCCAAACGAGTATGAAACGTAACAAGCCATCCCAGCAACAATGGTCCATTTACAGCCCAGATTCTTGATCATGATGTGGGGCAGGAACATGGAGGAGATGATGATGGAGGCGTAGATGACGCTCAGGGATGCAACACCCATCCCCTGCTCTGCATTCAGACTGCTCTGTGCAGAGAAATAATCATGTCTGTTAG
>JBBPBX010082707.1:0-15682 GCA_038048925.1 Garcialebias charrua | reverse complement strand
CTCATGTATCAACCATGCGTGCGCACAAAAACATTGCGCACGTCACTTTCCACGCAAAAGCCCGTATGTATCAAAACTGAACTGAACGTGAATATATGCGCATCCAGGTACATATCCACGCAAGCTCCCGAGCAGGCGTACGCACGTTTCTGTGGTTCTTGTTCCTTTGGCGACACTTACAGGTGTTTCAGAGAAACTGAAGCCCCACAGTCTGTGGTTGACTTTAAGAGCGGCTTGAAGACCTTTCTTTTCAACCGAGCATACTCTTCCTCCTCATGATTCTACTTTTGATCTGAGTTGATACTGTTGTTGATTTTAATTGTTTTATTATTTGTCTTATTGACATTCAAATATGTTGCACCTTGTAGCACTTTGAGATTTCCATTAATGAAAAGTGCGTTATAAATTGAATTCATTATTATTATTATTATTATTATTATTATTATTATTATTATTAACAGTTCAAGATGTGAAAATGATTAATATTCCCTCCAAACACACGATTAACAAGTATTACATCCACATGACGCAGTGAAATAAAGGACGCGCAACGTTGTGCCAAAAATAAATTTAACAGGAACGGATTCATTCAGCCTTACTGGAGGTTATAATAAATAGTGTAACACGCAGAGCATTTATTTAGAAACAGATATAGTTTTCCGATCTAGGATATGGCTTATCAGCCGTTTTCAGAAATAATAATTTTCCAGTTTGGCACTACTGCTGCGCTCTGGGGAGCCGTGCATCACGCGTGCATACAGAAGCAGCGGTCAAACTGTTCCACAGAGGGAGCTGCAGGTCGATCGGGACTGTGCAGTCCAGTCCACACAAAGCCGGATCATGTCCAATGGAATGGTCTCATCCATATGATTCCAAAGGCTGAGTGGTCGCGCTTGGAGCGCGCGCGCACCCTCACCGGTGTCGACACGGCAGCTGGAGGTGTTTCATTATCTGCGTTTATTGTAGATTTCTCCAAAATGACACGTGAAAGTACACCTTATATAACTTGTAGGAGAGCAAAAGCTTCACAGACAGACTGCGCACAGGGCTGCGGGGCGCGCGCTGCGTCTGGAGACTCCAACATCATGTCATGAAAAGTCTCCACCAAGACGCACAGACTCGTTTCTTCACATCATCTACATAAACAAAGATCTATGTTCTAGCAAACATCCAAGTAAGTTCCTCTGTGTTTACAGTAATAATGGTAATAAACTCGTGCGCAAAGTTAATATTTCCACACAGAATGAATGAATGAGCCGGTTCGCGCACCACAGCAGGGTGCGCGCGCACACAAATACCGACAATCACTCGTTCTTTGCATGATGAACACATTTTATTACTATTCTTACTTAGGATGTTTGTCCTCACTCATATTATATTGAATTCATTATTTTCCCGAATCTAGAAATCATTTCTGATCGCGCAGGGATCAAACAAACATGTCCTTCACACATGCAGGAAGTAATTTGCATCTGTTTAACATATGTAAATGTAGGCGTGTCAGGGGAGGTGTCTCACGTGCGCTCAGTTCCACGTCAATTGTGATGTACAAAAGGAATGTGCGTGGATTCAGGTGTACGCACAGTTTGATAAATCTGGATCTTTTTGTGCGTAGACACTTTTCTGGATTTCACCGTACGTCACTTTTCAGTAGGAAATCCACGCAGGTTTTTGATACATGAGGCCCCAGAGCCCTCAGCCTCACGCTACGTCACAGATGGTGCGTTCGGGTGTAATCGGATTCCCCATGATTAAAAACGGCTTGAAGTTCAAAATCACTTTTAAAGCAGAATTAAAGTGATTTAATATAATGTCACATTTATCATTTTGTTTGCAAAAACGAACATATTTAAATGATAAAATATATATATTTTGAGCAATTTTATGAATAGTAAAAAAATCATGTCAGTGGACCTTTAAGTTGTGTTTAGGGGAGGAGTCGATTTGTGTTTAGAGGAGTCAAGTTGTGATTGCAGGAGTCAAATTGTGATTGGGGATCAGTTAAGTTGTGATCGGGGGAGGTGTCAAGTTGTTTATGGGAGGAGTCATGTTGTGTTTATGGGAGGAGTTAAGTTGTGTTTAATGGGAGGAGTCAAGTTGTGTTCATGGGAGGAGTCAAGTTGTGATTAGGGGAGGAGTCAAGTTGTGATTAGGGGAGGAGTCCATTTGTGATTAGGGGAAGGAGTCATGTTGTGTTTAGGGGAGGAGTCACATTGTGTTTAGGGGAGGAGTCAAGTTGTGTTTAAGGGAGGAGTCAAGTTGTGTTTAGGGGAGGAGTCAAGTTGTGTTTAGGGGAGGAGTCAAGTTGTGACTGCAGGAGTCAAGTTGTGACTGCAGGAGTCAAGTTGTGACTGCAGGAGTCAAGTTGTGACTGCAGGAGTCAAGTTGTGATTGCAGGAATCAAGTTGTGATTGCAGGAGTCAAGTTGTGTTTAGGGGATGAGTTAAAGCCCCACTGACATGATTCTTTAATTCTCATAAAATTGCTCAAAATATATATATTTTATCATTTAAATATGTTCATTTTTGCAAACAAAATGATAAATCACTTTAATTTTGCTTTAAAAGTGATTTTGAACTTCAAGCCGTGTTTAATCGGGGAAAATCCGATTACACACGAACGCATCATCTGTGATGTAACACAGGGCAGAGCTCTGGGCTTGTCACAGTGCGCGGGTATGAGCAGCTCGACATGAAGGTAAGTCTGATACAGCATCAGACCTAAATTAGATCCTGTTGTTTCTTGTTCCATCACCCAAACTATTTTCTGCTTCCCAAAATGAAGACAAATAGCTCAAATCTTCACTTATATTGCTAAATTCGTCGAGATTTAAATTGTCAGCTATTAAAGACATCAGAGCCCTCAGCCTCACACTACGTCACAGATGGTGCGTTCGGGTGTAATCAGATTTCCCATTATTAAACACGGCTTGAAGTTCAAAATCACTTTTAAAGCAGAATTAAAAAGATTTATCATTTTTTGGGAAAAATGAACATAGTTAAATGATCAAATACAGTATATATATTTTGAGCAATTTTATGAATAGTAAAAAAATCATGTCAGTGGACCTTTAAGTTGTGTTTAGGGGAGGAGTAGATTTGTGTTTAGAGGAGTCAAGTTGTGATTGCAGGAGTCAAATTGTGATTGGGGAGAAGTCAAGTTGTGTTTATGGGAGGAGTCAAGTTGTGTTTAGGGGAGGAGTCAATTTGTGTTAATGGGAGGAGTCAAGTTGTGTTTATGGGAGGTCAAGTTGTGATTAGGGGAGGAGTCAAGTTGTGATTATGGGAGGAGTCAAGTTGTGATTAGGGGAGGAGTCATGTTGTGTTTAGGGGAGGAGTCAAGTTGTGATTAGGGGAGGAGTCAAGTTGTGATTAGGGGAGGAGTCATGTATGTGTAGGGGAGGAGTCATGTTGTGTTTAGGGGAGGAGTCACATTGCGTTTAGGGGAGGAGTCACATTGTGTTCAGGGGAGGAGTCACATTGTGATTAGGGGAGGAGTCAAGTTGTGTTTAGGGGAGGAGTCAAGTTGTGTTTAGGGGAGGAGTCAAGTTGTGTTTAGGGGAGTAGTCAAGTTGGGGATTGCAGGAGTCAAGTTGTGATTGCAGGAGTCAAGTTGTGATTGCAGGAGTCATGTTCTGATTAGGTGAGGAGTTAAAGACCCACTGACATGATTTTTTAATTTTCATAAAATTGCTCAAAATATATATCTTTTATCATTTAAATATGTTCATTTTTGCAAACAAAATGATAAATCACTTTAATTTTGCTTTAAAAGTGATTTTGAACTTCAAGCCGTGTTTAATCTGGGGAAATCCGATTACACACGAACGCACCATCTGTGACGTAACACCGGGCAGAGCTCTGGGCTTGTCACAGTGCGCGGGTAATAGCAGCTCGACATGAAGGTAAGTCTGATACAGCATCAGACCTAAATTAGATCCTGTTGTTTCTTGTTCCATCATCCAAACTATTTTCTGCTTCCCAAAATGAAGACAAATAGCTCAAATCTTCACATAGATTGCTAAATTCATCGGGTTTTAAATTGGCCGCAATTAAAGAGACCAGAGCCCTTAGCCTCACGCTACGTCACAGATGGTGCGTTCGGGTGTAATCGGATTCCCCATGATTAAAAACGGCTTGAAGTTCAAAATCACTTTTAAAGCAGAATTAAAGTGATTTAATATAATGTCACATTTATCATTTTGTTTGCAAAAACGAACATATTTAAATGATAAAATATATATATTTTGAGCAATTTTATGAATAGTAAAAAATCATGTCAGTGGACCTTTAAATTGTGTTTAGGGGAGGAGTCGATTTGTGTTTAGAGGAGTCAAGTTGTGATTGCAGGAGTCAAATTGTGATTGGGGATCAGTTAAGTTGTGATCGGGGGAGGTGTCAAGTTGTTTATGGGAGGAGTCATGTTGTGTTTATGGGAGGAGTTAAGTTGTGTTTAATGGGAGGAGTCAAGTTGTGTTCATGGGAGGAGTCAAGTTGTGATTAGGGGAGGAGTCAAGTTGTGATTAGGGGAGGAGTCCATTTGTGATTAGGGGAGGAGTCATGTTGTGTTTAGGGGAGGAGTCACGTTGTGTTTAGGGGAGGAGTCAAGTTGTGTTTAGGGGAGGAGTCAAGTTGTGTTTAGGGGAGGAGTCAAGTTGTGTTTAGGGGAGGAGTCAAGTTGTGACTGCAGGAGTCAAGTTGTGACTGCAGGAGTCAAGTTGTGACTGCAGGAGTCAAGTTGTGATTGCAGGAATCAAGTTGTGATTAGGGGAGGAGTCAAGTTGTGATTAGGGGAGGAGTCCATTTGTGATTAGGGGAGGAGTCAAGTTGTGTTCATGGGAGGAGTCAAGTTGTGATTAGGGGAGGAGTCAAGTTGTGATTAGGGGAGGAGTCCATTTGTGATTAGGGGAGGAGTCATGTTGTGTTTAGGGGAGGAGTCACGTTGTGTTTAGGGGAGGAGTCAAGTTGTGTTTAGGGGAGGAGTCAAGTTGTGTTTAGGGGAGGAGTCAAGTTGTGTTTAGGGGAGGAGTCAAGTTGTGACTGCAGGAGTCAAGTTGTGACTGCAGGAGTCAAGTTGTGACTGCAGGAGTCAAGTTGTGATTGCAGGAATCAAGTTGTGATTGCAGGAGTCAAGTTGTGTTTAGGGGATGAGTTAAAGCGCCACTGACATGATTCTTTAATTCTCATAAAATTGCTCAAAATATATATATTTTATCATTTAAATATGTTCATTTTTGCAAACAAAATGATAAATCACTTTAATTTTGCTTTAAAAGTGATTTTGAACTTCAAGCCGTGTTTAATCTAGGGAAATCCGATTACACACGAACGCACCATCTGTGACGTAACACCGGGCAGAGCTCTGGGCTTGTCACAGTGTGCGGGTATGAGCAACTTGACATGAAGGTAAGTCTGATACAGCATCAGACCTAAATTAGATCCTGTTGTTTCTTGTTCCATCACCCAAACTATTTTCTGCTTCCCAAACTGAAGAGAAATAGCTCAAATCTTCACTTAGATTGCTAAATTGGTCGGGTTTTAAATTGTCCGCTATTAAAGAGACCAGAGCCATCAGCCTCACACTACGTCACAGATGGTGCGTTCGGGTGTAATCGGATTTCCCATGATTAAACACGGTTTGAAGTTCAAAATCACTTTTAAAGCAGAATTAAAGTGATTTATCATTTTGTTTGCAAAAACGAACATATTTAAATGATAAAATAAATATATATATTGAGCAATTTTATGAATAGTAAAAAAATCATGTCAGTGGACCTTTAAGTTGTGTTTAGGGGAGGAGTCGATTTGTGTTTAGAGGAGTCAAGTTGTGAGTTCATGTGTCAAATTGTGATTGGGATCAGTTAAGTTGTGATCGGGGGAGGTGTCAAGTTGTTTATGGGAAGAGTCAAGTTGTGTTTATGGGAGGAGTTAAGTTGTGTTTAATGGGAGGAGTCAAGTTGTGTTTATGGGAGGAGTCAAGTTGTGATTAGGGGAGGAGTCAAGTTGTGATTAGGGGAGGAGTCAATTTTTAATTAGGGGAGGAGTCATGTTGTGTTTAGGGGAAGTCAAGTTGTGATTAGGGGAGGAGTCAAGTTGTGATTAGGGGAGGAGTCACATTATGTTTAGGGGAGGAGTCAAGTTGTGTTTAGGGGAGGAGTCAAGATGTGTTTAGGGGAGGGGTCAAGTTGTGTTTAGGGGAGGAGTCAAGTTGTGTTTAGGGGAGGAGTCAAGTTGTGACCGCAGGAGCAAAGTTGTGACTGCAGGAGTCAAGTTGTAACTGCAGGAGTCAAGTTGTGATTGCAGGAGTCAAGTTGTGATTGCAAGAGTCAAGTTGTGTTTAGGGGATGAGTTAAAGCCCCACTGACATGATTCTTTAATTCTCATAAAATTGCTCAGAATATATATATTTTATCATTTAAATATGTTCATTTTTGCAAACAAAATGATAAATCACTTTAATTTTGCTTTAAAAGTGATTTTGAACTTCAAGCCGTGTTTAATCGGGGAAAATCCGATTACACACGAACGCATCATCTGTGATGTAACACAGGGCAGAGCTCTGGGCTTGTCACAGTGCGCGGGTATGAGCAGCTCGACATGAAGGTAAGTCTGATACAGCATCAGACCTAAATTAGATCCTGTTGTTTCTTGTTCCATCACCCAAACTATTTTCTGCTTCCCAAAATGAAGACAAATAGCTCAAATCTTCACTTATATTGCTAAATTCGTCGAGATTTAAATTGTCAGCTATTAAAGACATCAGAGCCCTCAGCCTCACACTACGTCACAGATGGTGCGTTCGGGTGTAATCAGATTTCCCATTATTAAACACGGCTTGAAGTTCAAAATCACTTTTAAAGCAGAATTAAAAAGATTTATCATTTTTTGGGAAAAATGAACATAGTTAAATGATGAAATATATATATTTTGAGCAATTTTATGAATAGTAAAAAAATCATGTCAGTGGACCTTTAAGTTGTGTTTAGGGGAGGAGTAGATTTGTGTTTAGAGGAGTCAAGTTGTGATTGCAGGAGTCAAATTGTGATTGGGGAGAAGTCAAGTTGTGTTTATGGGAGGAGTCAAGTTGTGTTTAGGGGAGGAGTCAAGTTGTGTTAATGGGAGGAGTCAAGTTGTGTTTATGGGAGGTCAAGTTGTGATTAGGGGAGGAGTCAAGTTGTGATTATGGGAGGGGTCAAGTTGTGATTAGGGGAGGAGTCATGTTGTGTTTAGGGGAGGAGTCAAGTTGTGATTAGGGGAGGAGTCAAGTTGTGATTAGGGGAGGAGTCATGTATGTTTAGGGGAGGAGTCATGTTGTGATTAGGGGAGGAGTCATGTTGTGTTTAGGGGAGGAGTCAAGTTATGATTAGAGGAGGGGTCAAGTTGTGATTAGGGGAGGAGTCATGTATGTTTAGGGGAGGAGTCATGTTGTGATTAGGGGAGGAGTCAAGTTGTGATTAGGGGAGGAGTCAAGTTGTGTTTAGGGGAGGAGTCACATTGTGTTTAGGGGAGGAGTCACATTGTGTTCAGGGGAGGAGTCACATTGTATTTAGGGGAGGAGTCACGTTGTGATTAGGGGTGGAGTCACGTTGTGATTAGGGGAGGAGTCCAGTTGTGTTTAGGGGAGGAGTCAAGTTGTGTTTAGGGGAGTAGTCAAGTTGTGATTGCAGGAGTCAAGTTGTGATTGCAGGAGTCAAGTTCTGATTAGGGGAGGAGTTAAAGACCCACTGACATGATTTTTTAATTTTCATAAAATTGCTCAAAATATATATCTTTTATCATTTAAATATGTTCATTTTTGCAAACAAAATGATAAATCACTTTAATTTTGCTTTAAAAGTGATTTTGAACTTCAAGCCGTGTTTAATCTGGGGAAATCCGATTACACACGAACGCACCATCTGTGACGTAACACCGGGCAGAGCTCTGGGCTTGTCACAGTGCGCGGGTAATAGCAGCTCGACATGAAGGTAAGTCTGATACAGCATCAGACCTAAATTAGATCCTGTTGTTTCTTGTTCCATCACCCAAACTATTTTCTGCTTCCCAAAATGAAGACAAATAGCTCAAATCTTCACATAGATTGCTAAATTCATCGGGTTTTAAATTGGCCGCAATTAAAGAGACCAGAGCCCTCAGCCTCACGCTACGTCACAGATGGTGCGTTCGGGTGTAATCGGATTCCCCATGATTAAAAACGGCTTGAAGTTCAAAATCACTTTTAAAGCAGAATTAAAGTGATTTAATATAATGTCACATTTATCATTTTGTTTGCAAAAACGAACATATTTAAATGATAAAATATATATATTTTGAGCAATTTTATGAATAGTAAAAAAATCATGTCAGTGGACCTTTAAGTTGTGTTTAGGGGAGGAGTCGATTTGTGTTTAGAGGAGTCAAGTTGTGATTGCAGGAGTCAAATTGTGATTGGGTGATTGCAGGAGTCAAATTGTGATTGGGGATCAGTTAAGTTGTGATCGGGGGAGGTGTCAAGTTGTTTATGGGAGGAGTCATGTTGTGTTTATGGGAGGAGTTAAGTTGTGTTTAATGGGAGGAGTCAAGTTGTGTTCATGGGAGGAGTCAAGTTGTGATTAGGGGAGGAGTCAAGTTGTGATTAGGGAAGGAGTCATGTTGTGTTTAGGGGAGGAGTCACGTTGTGTTTAGGGGAGGAGTCAAGTTGTGTTTAAGGGAGGAGTCAAGTTGTGTTTAGGGGAGGAGTCAAGTTGTGTTTAGGGGAGGAGTCAAGTTGTGACTGCAGGAGTCAAGTTGTGACTGCAGGAGTCAAGTTGTGACTGCAGGAGTCAAGTTGTGATTGCAGGAATCAAGTTGTGATTGCAGGAGTCAAGTTGTGTTTAGGGGATGAGTTAAAGCCCCACTGACATGATTCTTTAATTCTCATAAAATTGCTCAAAATATATATATTTTATCATTTAAATATGTTCATTTTTGCAAACAAAATGATAAATCACTTTAATTTTGCTTTAAAAGTGATTTTGAACTTCAAGCCGTGTTTAATCGGGGAAAATCCGATTACACACGAACGCATCATCTGTGATGTAACACAGGGCAGAGCTCTGGGCTTGTCACAGTGCGCGGGTATGAGCAGCTCGACATGAAGGTAAGTCTGATACAGCATCAGACCTAAATTAGATCCTGTTGTTTCTTGTTCCATCACCCAAACTATTTTCTGCTTCCCAAAATGAAGACAAATAGCTCAAATCTTCACTTATATTGCTAAATTCGTCGAGATTTAAATTGTCAGCTATTAAAGACATCAGAGCCCTCAGCCTCACACTACGTCACAGATGGTGCGTTCGGGTGTAATCAGATTTCCCATTATTAAACACGGCTTGAAGTTCAAAATCACTTTTAAAGCAGAATTAAAAAGATTTATCATTTTTTGGGAAAAATGAACATAGTTAAATGATGAAATATATATATTTTGAGCAATTTTATGAATAGTAAAAAAATCATGTCAGTGGACCTTTAAGTTGTGTTTAGGGGAGGAGTAGATTTGTGTTTAGAGGAGTCAAGTTGTGATTGCAGGAGTCAAATTGTGATTGGGGAGAAGTCAAGTTGTGTTTATGGGAGGAGTCAAGTTGTGATTAGGGGAGGAGTCAAGTTGTGATTAGGGGAGGAGTCATGTTGTGTTTAGGGGAGGAGTCAAGTTGTGATTAGGGGAGGAGTCAAGTTGTGATTAGGGGAGGAGTCATGTATGTTTAGGGGAGGAGTCATGTTGTGATTAGGGGAGGAGTCATGTTGTGTTTAGGGGAGGAGTCAAGTTATGATTAGAGGAGGGGTCAAGTTGTGATTAGGGGAGGAGTCATGTATGTTTAGGGGAGGAGTCATGTTGTGATTAGGGGAGGAGTCAAGTTGTGATTAGGGGAGGAGTCAAGTTGTGTTTAGGGGAGGAGTCACATTGTGTTTAGGGGAGGAGTCACATTGTGTTTAGGGGAGGAGTCACGTTGTATTAGGGGAGGAGTCACGTTGTGATTAGGGGAGGAGTCCAGTTGTGTTTAGGGGAGGAGTCAAGTTGTGTTTAGGGGAGTAGTCAAGTTGTGATTGCAGGAGTCAAGTTGTGATTGCAGGAGTCAAGTTGTGATTGCAGGAGTCAAGTTCTGATTAGGGGAGGAGTTAAAGACCCACTGACATGATTTTTTAATTTTCATAAAATTGCTCAAAATATATATCTTTTATCATTTAAATATGTTCATTTTTGCAAACAAAATGATAAATCACTTTAATTTTGCTTTAAAAGTGATTTTGAACTTCAAGCCGTGTTTAATCTGGGGATATCCGATTACACACGAACGCACCATCTGTGACGTAACACCGGGCAGAGCTCTGGGCTTGTCACAGTGCGCGGGTAATAGCAGCTCGACATGAAGGTAAGTCTGATACAGCATCAGACCTAAATTAGATCCTGTTGTTTCTTGTTCCATCACCCAAACTATTTTCTGCTTCCCAAAATGAAGACAAATAGCTCAAATCTTCACATAGATTGCTAAATTCATCGGGTTTTAAATTGGCCGCAATTAAAGAGACCAGAGCCCTCAGCCTCACGCTACGTCACAGATGGTGCGTTCGGATGTAATCGGATTCCCCATGATTAAAAACGGCTTGAAGTTCAAAATCACTTTTAAAGCAGAATTAAAGTGATTTAATATAATGTCACATTTATCATTTTGTTTGCAAAAACGAACATATTTAAATGATAAAATATATATATTTTGAGCAATTTTATGAATAGTAAAAAAATCATGTCAGTGGACCTTTAAGTTGTGTTTAGGGGAGGAGTCGATTTGTGTTTAGAGGAGTCAAGTTGTGATTGCAGGAGTCAAATTGTGATTGGGTGATTGCAGGAGTCAAATTGTGATTGGGGATCAGTTAAGTTGTGATCGGGGGAGGTGTCAAGTTGTTTATGGGAGGAGTCATGTTGTGTTTATGGGAGGAGTTAAGTTGTGTTTAATGGGAGGAGTCAAGTTGTGTTCATGGGAGGAGTCAAGTTGTGATTAGGGGAGGAGTCAAGTTGTGATTAGGGAAGGAGTCATGTTGTGTTTAGGGGAGGAGTCACGTTGTGTTTAGGGGAGGAGTCAAGTTGTGTTTAAGGGAGGAGTCAAGTTGTGTTTAGGGGAGGAGTCAAGTTGTGTTTAGGGGAGGAGTCAAGTTGTGACTGCAGGAGTCAAGTTGTGACTGCAGGAGTCAAGTTGTGACTGCAGGAGTCAAGTTGTGATTGCAGGAATCAAGTTGTGATTGCAGGAGTCAAGTTGTGTTTAGGGGATGAGTTAAAGCCCCACTGACATGATTCTTTAATTCTCATAAAATTGCTCAAAATATATATATTTTATCATTTAAATATGTTCATTTTTGCAAACAAAATGATAAATCACTTTAATTTTGCTTTAAAAGTGATTTTGAACTTCAAGCCGTGTTTAATCGGGGAAAATCCGATTACACACGAACGCATCATCTGTGATGTAACACAGGGCAGAGTTCTGGGCTTGTCACAGTGCGCGGGTTTGAGCAGCTCGACATGAAGTTAAGTCTGATACAGCATCAGACCTAAATTAGATCCTGTTGTTTCTTGTTCCATCACCCAAACTATTTTCTGCTTCCCAAAATGAAGACAAATAGCTCAAATCTTCACTTATATTGCTAAATTCGTCGAGATTTAAATTGTCAGCTATTAAAGACATCAGAGCCCTCAGCCTCACACTACGTCACAGATGGTGCGTTCGGGTGTAATCAGATTTCCCATTATTAAACACGGCTTGAAGTTCAAAATCACTTTTAAAGCAGAATTAAAAAGATTTATCATTTTTTGGGAAAAATGAACATAGTTAAATGATGATATATATTTTGAGCAATTTTATGAATAGTAAAAAAATCATGTCAGTGGACCTTTAAGTTGTGTTTAGGGGAGGAGTAGATTTGTGTTTAGAGGAGTCAAGTTGTGATTGCAGGAGTCAAATTGTGATTGGGGAGAAGTCAAGTTGTGTTTATGGGAGGAGTCAAGTTGTGTTTAGGGGAGGAGTCAAGTTGTGTTAATGGGAGGAGTCAAGTTGTGTTTATGGGAGGTCAAGTTGTGATTAGGGGAGGAGTCAAGTTGTGATTATGGGAGGGGTCAAGTTGTGATTAGGGGAGGAGTCATGTTGTGTTTAGGGGAGGAGTCAAGTTGTGATTAGGGGAGGAGTCAAGTTGTGATTAGGGGAGGAGTCATGTATGTTTAGGGGAGGAGTCATGTTGTGATTAGGGGAGGAGTCATGTTGTGTTTAGGGGAGGAGTCAAGTTATGATTAGAGGAGGGGTCAAGTTGTGATTAGGGGAGGAGTCATGTATGTTTAGGGGAGGAGTCATGTTGTGATTAGGGGAGGAGTCAAGTTGTGATTAGGGGATGAGTCAAGTTGTGTTTAGGGGAGGAGTCACATTGTGTTTAGGGGAGGAGTCACATTGTGTTCAGGGGAGGAGTCACGTTGTATTTAGGGGAGGAGTCACATTGTGATTAGGGGAGGAGTCCAGTTGTGTTTAGGGGAGGAGTCAAGTTGTGTTTAGGGGAGTAGTCAAGTTGTGATTGCAGGAGTCAAGTTGTGATTGCAGGAGTCAAGTTCTGATTGCAGGAGTCAAGTTCTGATTATGGGAGGAGTTAAAGACCCACTGACATGATTTTTTAATTTTCATAAAATTGCTCAAAATATATATCTTTTATCATTTAAATATGTTCATTTTTGCAACCAAAATGATAAATCACTTTAATTTTGCTTTAAAAGTGATTTTGAACTTCAAGCCGTGTTTAATCTGGGGAAATCCGATTACACACGAACGCACCATCTGTGACGTAACACCGGGCAGAGCTCTGGGCTTGTCACAGTGCGCGGGTAATAGCAGCTCGACATGAAGGTAAGTCTGATACAGCATCAGACCTAAATTAGATCCTGTTGTTTCTTGTTCCATCATCCAAACTATTTTCTGCTTCCCAAAATGAAGACAAATAGCTCAAATCTTCACATAGATTGCTAAATTCATCGGGTTTTAAATTGGCCGCAATTAAAGAGACCAGAGCCCTTAGCCTCACGCTACGTCACAGATGGTGCGTTCGGGTGTAATCGGATTCCCCATGATTAAAAACGGCTTGAAGTTCAAAATCACTTTTAAAGCAGAATTAAAGTGATTTAATATAATGTCACATTTATCATTTTGTTTGCAAAAACGAACATATTTAAATGATAAAATATATATATTTTGAGCAATTTTATGAATAGTAAAAAATCATGTCAGTGGACCTTTAAATTGTGTTTAGGGGAGGAGTCGATTTGTGTTTAGAGGAGTCAAGTTGTGATTGCAGGAGTCAAATTGTGATTGGGGATCAGTTAAGTTGTGATCGGGGGAGGTGTCAAGTTGTTTATGGGAGGAGTCATGTTGTGTTTATGGGAGGAGTTAAGTTGTGTTTAATGGGAGGAGTCAAGTTGTGTTCATGGGAGGAGTCAAGTTGTGATTAGGGGAGGAGTCAAGTTGTGATTAGGGGAGGAGTCCATTTGTGATTAGGGGAGGAGTCATGTTGTGTTTAGGGGAGGAGTCACGTTGTGTTTAGGGGAGGAGTCAAGTTGTGTTTAGGGAGGAGTCAAGTTGTGTTTAGGGGAGGAGTCAAGTTGTGTTTAGGGGAGGAGTCAAGTTGTGTTTAGGGGAGGAGTCAAGTTGTGACTGCAGGAGTCAAGTTGTGACTGCAGGAGTCAAGTTGTGACTGCAGGAGTCAAGTTGTGATTGCAGGAATCAAGTTGTGATTGCAGGAGTCAAGTTGTGTTTAGGGGATGAGTTAAAGCCCCACTGACATGATTCTTTAATTCTCATAAAATTGCTCAAAATATATATATTTTATCATTTAAATATGTTCATTTTTGCAAACAAAATGATAAATCACTTTAATTTTGCTTTAAAAGTGATTTTGAACTTCAAGCCGTGTTTAATCGGGGAAAATCCGATTACACACGAACGCATCATCTGTGATGTAACACAGGGCAGAGCTCTGGGCTTGTCACAGTGCGCGGGTATGAGCAGCTCGACATGAAGGTAAGTCTGATACAGCATCAGACCTAAATTAGATCCTGTTGTTTCTTGTTCCATCACCCAAACTATTTTCTGCTTCCCAAAATGAAGACAAATAGCTCAAATCTTCACTTATATTGCTAAATTCGTCGAGATTTAAATTGTCAGCTATTAAAGACATCAGAGCCCTCAGCCTCACACTACGTCACAGATGGTGCGTTCGGGTGTAATCAGATTTCCCATTATTAAACACGGCTTGAAGTTCAAAATCACTTTTAAAGCAGAATTAAAAAGATTTATCATTTTTTGGGAAAAATGAACATAGTTAAATGATGAAATACAGTATATATTTTTTGAGCAATTTTATGAATAGTAAAAAAATCATGTCAGTGGACCTTTAAGTTGTGTTTAGGGGAGGAGTAGATTTGTGTTTAGAGGAGTCAAGTTGTGATTGCAGGAGTCAAATTGTGATTGGGGAGAAGTCAAGTTGTGTTTATGGGAGGAGTCAAGTTGTGTTTAGGGGAGGAGTCAAGTTGTGTTAATGGGAGGAGTCAAGTTGTGTTTATGGGAGGTCAAGTTGTGATTAGGGGAGGAGTCAAGTTGTGATTATGGGAGGAGTCAAGTTGTGTTTAGGGGAGGAGTCAAGTTGTGATTAGGGGAGGAGTCAAGTTGTGATTAGGGGAGGAGTCATGTATGTTTAGGGGAGGAGTCATGTTGTGATTAGGGGAGGAGTCATGTTGTGTTTAGGGGAGGAGTCAAGTTATGATTAGAGGAGGGGTCAAGTTGTGATTAGGGGAGGAGTCATGTATGTTTAGGGGAGGAGTCATGTTGTGATTAGGGGAGGAGTCAAGTTGTGATTAGGGGAGGAGTCAAGTTGTGTTTAGGGGAGGAGTCACATTGTGTTTAGGGGAGGAGTCACATTGTGTTCAGGGGAGGAGTCACGTTGTATTTAGGGGAGGAGTCACGTTGTATTTAGGGGAGGAGTCACGTTGTGATTAGGGGAGGAGTCCAGTTGTGTTTAGGGGAGGAGTCAAGTTGTGTTTAGGGGAGTAGTCAAGTTGTGATTGCAGGAGTCAAGTTGTGATTGCAGGAGTCAAGTTGTGATTGCAGGAGTCAAGTTCTGATTAGGGGAGGAGTTAAAGACCCACTGACATGATTTTTTAATTTTCATAAAATTGCTCAAAATATATATCTTTTATCATTTAAATATGTTCATTTTTGCAAACAAAATGATAAATCACTTTAATTTTGCTTTAAAAGTGATTTTGAACTTCAAGCCGTGTTTAATCTGGGGAAATCCGATTACACACGAACGCACCATCTGTGACGTAACACCGGGCAGAGCTCTGGGCTTGTCACAGTGCGCGGGTAATAGCAGCTCGACATGAAGGTAAGTCTGATACAGCATCAGACCTAAATTAGATCCTGTTGTTTCTTGTTCCATCACCCAAACTATTTTCTGCTTCCCAAAATGAAGACAAATAGCTCAAATCTTCACATAGATTGCTAAATTCATCGGGTTTTAAATTGGCCGCAATTAAAGAGACCAGAGCCCTCAGCCTCACGCCACGTCACAGATGGTGCGTTCGGATGTAATCGGATTCCCCATGATTAAAAACGGCTTGAAGTTCAAAATCACCTTTA
>JBBPBX010082706.1:0-15682 GCA_038048925.1 Garcialebias charrua | reverse complement strand
GTAAAGAGCTACAGTAGACAAGTTGTTTGGCAATACTATTTAAGCAAGGTCCTACTGATTGCCAACAATATTACTCTACAGTCATCTACACACAGTCCTCAGAATGCAGTCCCCTGACAGGAACAAGCATTGCGGGGACTGTGTCTACTCTCCCAAAAACCCATGTCCACTAAAATACCTGTCAGACAAATTAGAAAGATTTCCAAGTCAGAAAGCTGTTCACCTGTGGTTCAAGAGATGAGGATAGTGATCCCATCGGTTCTTCTCCTACAGTTTGGTCAGGGTGAGCAGAAACCTGTGGAGAAGACACCAAATGAGTCATTAAGATTCATTTAATATTAACTTCAAGTTAGAACACTATACAGTAACACTGTGTAAAGAGCTATGGTAAAGCTAGACAAGTTGTTTGGCAATACTATTTTAAGCAAGGTCCTACTGATTGCCAACAATATTACTCTACAGTCATCTACACACAGTCCTCAGAATGCAGTCCCCTGACAGGAACAAGCATTGCGGGGACTGTGTCTACTCTCCCAAAAACCCATGTCCACTAAAATACCTGTCAGACAAATTAGATAGATTTTCAAGTCAGAAAGCTGTTCACCTGTGGTTCAAGAGATGAGGATAGTGATCCCATCGGTTCTTCTCCTACAGTTTGGTCAGGATGAGCAGAAACCTGTGGAGAAGACACCAAATGAGTCATTAAGATTCATTTAATATTAACACCAAGTTAGAACACTACACAGTAACACTGTGTAAAGAGCTACGGTAAAGCTAAACAAGCCGTTTGGCAATATTATTTTAAGCAAGATCCTGCTGATTGCCAACAATATTACTCTACAGTCATCTACACACAGTCCTCAGAATGCAGTCCCCTGACAGGAACAAGCATTGCGGGGACTGTGTCTACTCTCCCAAAAACCCATGTCCACTAAAATACCTGTCAGACAAATTAGAAAGATTTCAAAGTCAGAAAGCTGTTCACCTGTGGTTCAAGAGATGAGGGTAGTGATCCCATCAGTTCTTCTCCTACAGTTTGGTCAAGATGAGCAGAAACCTGTGGAGAAGACACCAAATGAGTTATTAAGAATTATTTAATATTAACTTCAAGTTAGAACACTATACAGTAACACTGTGTAAAAAGCTATGGTAAAGCTAGACAAGTTTGGCAATACTATTTTAAAAAGTTCTTACTGATTGCCAACAATATTACTCTACAGTCATCTACACACAGTCCTCAGAATGCAGTCCCCTGACAGGAACAAGCATTGCGGGGACTGTGTCTACTCTCCCAAAAACCCATGTCCACTAAAATACCTGTCAGACAAATTAGAAAGATTTCCATGTCAGAAAGCTGTTCACCTGTGGTTCAAGAGATGAGGATAGTGATCCCATCGGTTCTTCTCCTACAGTTTGGTCAGGGTGAGCAGAAACCTGTGGAGAAGACACCAAATGAGTCATTAAGATTCATTTAATATTAACTTCAAGTTAGAACACTATACAGTAACACTGTGTAAAGAGCTATGGTAAAGCTAGACAAGTTGTTTGGCAATACTATTTTAAGCAAGGTCCTACTGATTGCCAACAATATTACTCTACAGTCATCTACACACAGTCCTCAGAATGCAGTCCCCTGACAGGAACAAGCATTGCGGGGACTGTGTCTACTCTCCCAAAAACCCATGTCCACTAAAATACCTGTCAGACAAATTAGATAGATTTTCAAGTCAGAAAGCTGTTCACCTGTGGTTCAAGAGATGAGGATAGTGATCCCATCGGTTCTTCTCCTACAGTTTGGTCAGGATGAGCAGAAACCTGTGGAGAAGACACCAAATGAGTCATTAAGATTCATTTAATATTAACACCAAGTTAGAACACTACACAGTAACACTGTGTAAAGAGCTACGGTAAAGCTAAACAAGCCGTTTGGCAATATTATTTTAAGCAAGATCCTGCTGATTGCCAACAATATTACTCTACAGTCATCTACACACAGTCCTCAGAATGCAGTCCCCTGACAGGAACAAGCATTGCGGGGACTGTGTCTACTCTCCCAAAAACCCATGTCCACTAAAATACCTGTCAGACAAATTAGAAAGATTTCAAAGTCAGAAAGCTGTTCACCTGTGGTTCAAGAGATGAGGGTAGTGATCCCATCAGTTCTTCTCCTACAGTTTGGTCAAGATGAGCAGAAACCTGTGGAGAAGACACCAAATGAGTTATTAAGAATTATTTAATATTAACTTCAAGTTAGAACACTATACAGTAACACTGTGTAAAAAGCTATGGTAAAGCTAGACAAGTTTGGCAATACTATTTTAAAAAGTTCTTACTGATTGCCAACAATATTACTCTACAGTCATCTACACACAGTCCTCAGAATGCAGTCCCCTGACAGGAACAAGCATTGCGGGGACTGTGTCTACTCTCCCAAAAACCCATGTCCACTAAAATACCTGTCAGACAAATTAGAAAGATTTCCATGTCAGAAAGCTGTTCACCTGTGGTTCAAGAGATGAGGATAGTGATCCCATCGGTTCTTCTCCTACAGTTTGGTCAGGGTGAGCAGAAACCTGTGGAGAAGACACCAAATGAGTCATTAAGATTCATTTAATATTAACTTCAAGTTAGAACACTATACAGTAACACTGTGTAAAGAGCTATGGTAAAGCTAGACAAGTTGTTTGGCAATACTATTTTAAGCAAGGTCCTACTGATTGCCAACAATATTACTCTACAGTCATCTACACACAGTCCTCAGAATGCAGTCCCCTGACAGGAACAAGCATTGCGGGGACTGTGTCTACTCTCCCAAAAACCCATGTCCACTAAAATACCTGTCAGACAAATTAGAAAGATTTCAAAGTCAGAAAGCTGTTCACCTGTGGTTCAAGAGATGAGGGTAGTGATCCCATCAGTTCTTCTCCTACAGTTTGGTCAAGATGAGCAGAAACCTGTGGAGAAGACACCAAATGAGTTATTAAGAATTATTTAATATTAACTTCAAGTTAGAACACTATACAGTAACACTGTGTAAAAAGCTATGGTAAAGCTAGACAAGTTTGGCAATACTATTTTAAAAAGTTCTTACTGATTGCCAACAATATTACTCTACAGTCATCTACACACAGTCCTCAGAATGCAGTCCCCTGACAGGAACAAGCATTGCGGGGACTGTGTCTACTCTCCCAAAAACCCATGTCCACTAAAATACCTGTCAGACAAATTAGAAAGATTTCCATGTCAGAAAGCTGTTCACCTGTGGTTCAAGAGATGAGGATAGTGATCCCATCGGTTCTTCTCCTACAGTTTGGTCAGGGTGAGCAGAAACCTGTGGAGAAGACACCAAATGAGTCATTAAGATTCATTTAATATTAACTTCAAGTTAGAACACTATACAGTAACACTGTGTAAAGAGCTATGGTAAAGCTAGACAAGTTGTTTGGCAATACTATTTTAAGCAAGGTCCTACTGATTGCCAACAATATTACTCTACAGTCATCTACACACAGTCCTCAGAATGCAGTCCCCTGACAGGAACAAGCATTGCGGGGACTGTGTCTACTCTCCCAAAAACCCATGTCCACTAAAATACCTGTCAGACAAATTAGATAGATTTTCAAGTCAGAAAGCTGTTCACCTGTGGTTCAAGAGATGAGGATAGTGATCCCATCGGTTCTTCTCCTACAGTTTGGTCAGGATGAGCAGAAACCTGTGGAGAAGACACCAAATGAGTCATTAAGATTCATTTAATATTAACACCAAGTTAGAACACTACACAGTAACACTGTGTAAAGAGCTACGGTAAAGCTAAACAAGCCGTTTGGCAATATTATTTTCATTCATTCAACCTTTATTTATACAGGCTAGCCTCGTTGAGTCACGGGGACTCATTTACAAGAGGGACCTGTCTCACTCACACCAAACAACCATCCACTCTCACACTCACACCTAGGGTCAATTTAGAGTCACCAATCAGCCTAACAAGCATGTTTTTTGGTCTGTGGGAGGAAACCGGAGTACCCGGAGGAAACCCACGCATGCACGGGGAGAACATGCAAACTCCACCCAGAAAGGCCCCGGACCGGGATTTGAACCGGCAACCTTCTCGCTGAGAGGCAGCAGCTCTACCAGTTGTGCCACCGTGCTGCCATTTTAAGCAAGATCCTGCTGATTGCCAACAATATTACTCTACAGTCATCTACACACAGTCCTCAGAATGCAGTCCCCTGACAGGAACAAGCATTGCGGGGACTGTGTCTACTCTCCCAAAAACCCATGTCCACTAAAATACCTGTCAGACAAATTAGAAAGATTTCAAAGTCAGAAAGCTGTTCACCTGTGGTTCAAGAGATGAGGGTAGTGATCCCATCAGTTCTTCTCCTACAGTTTGGTCAAGATGAGCAGAAACCTGTGGAGAAGACACCAAATGAGTTATTAAGAATTATTTAATATTAACTTCAAGTTAGAACACTATACAGTAACACTGTGTAAAAAGCTATGGTAAAGCTAGACAAGTTTGGCAATACTATTTTAAAAAGTTCTTACTGATTGCCAACAATATTACTCTACAGTCATCTACACACAGTCCTCAGAATGCAGTCCCCTGACAGGAACAAGCATTGCGGGGACTGTGTCTACTCTCCCAAAAACCCATGTCCACTAAAATACCTGTCAGACAAATTAGAAAGATTTCCATGTCAGAAAGCTGTTCACCTGTGGTTCAAGAGATGAGGATAGTGATCCCATCGGTTCTTCTCCTACAGTTTGGTCAGGGTGAGCAGAAACCTGTGGAGAAGACACCAAATGAGTCATTAAGATTCATTTAATATTAACTTCAAGTTAGAACACTATACAGTAACACTGTGTAAAGAGCTATGGTAAAGCTAGACAAGTTGTTTGGCAATACTATTTTAAGCAAGGTCCTACTGATTGCCAACAATATTACTCTACAGTCATCTACACACAGTCCTCAGAATGCAGTCCCCTGACAGGAACAAGCATTGCGGGGACTGTGTCTACTCTCCCAAAAACCCATGTCCACTAAAATACCTGTCAGACAAATTAGATAGATTTTCAAGTCAGAAAGCTGTTCACCTGTGGTTCAAGAGATGAGGATAGTGATCCCATCGGTTCTTCTCCTACAGTTTGGTCAGGATGAGCAGAAACCTGTGGAGAAGACACCAAATGAGTCATTAAGATTCATTTAATATTAACACCAAGTTAGAACACTATACAGTAACACTGTGTAAAGAGCTATGGTAAAGCTAGACAAGTTGTTTGGCAATACTATTTTAAGCAAGGTCCTACTGATTGCCAACAATATTACTCTACAGTCATCTACACACAGTCCTCAGAATGCAGTCCCCTGACAGGAACAAGCATTGCGGGGACTGTGTCTACTCTCCCAAAAACCCATGTCCACTAAAATACCTGTCAGACAAATTAGAAAGATTTCCATGTCAGAAAGCTGTTCACCTGTGGTTCAAGAGATGAGGATAGTGATCCCATCGGTTCTTCTCCTACAGTTTGGTCAGGGTGAGCAGAAACCTGTGGAGAAGACACCAAATGAGTCATTAAGATTCATTTAATATTAACTTCAAGTTAGAACACTATACAGTAACACTGTGTAAAGAGCTATGGTAAAGCTAGACAAGTTGTTTGGCAATACTATTTTAAGCAAGGTCCTACTGATTGCCAACAATATTACTCTACAGTCATCTACACACAGTCCTCAGAATGCAGTCCCCTGACAGGAACAAGCATTGCGGGGACTGTGTCTACTCTCCCAAAAACCCATGTCCACTAAAATACCTGTCAGACAAATTAGAAAGATTTCCATGTCAGAAAGCTGTTCACCTGTGGTTCAAGAGATGAGGATAGTGATCCCATCGGTTCTTCTCCTACAGTTTGGTCAGGGTGAGCAGAAACCTGTGGAGAAGACACCAAATGAGTCATTAAGATTCATTTAATATTAACTTCAAGTTAGAACACTATACAGTAACACTGTGTAAAGAGCTATGGTAAAGCTAGACAAGTTGTTTGGCAATACTATTTTAAGCAAGGTCCTACTGATTGCCAACAATATTACTCTACAGTCATCTACACACAGTCCTCAGAATGCAGTCCCCTGACAGGAACAAGCATTGCGGGGACTGTGTCTACTCTCCCAAAAACCCATGTCCACTAAAATACCTGTCAGACAAATTAGATAGATTTTCAAGTCAGAAAGCTGTTCACCTGTGGTTCAAGAGATGAGGATAGTGATCCCATCGGTTCTTCTCCTACAGTTTGGTCAGGATGAGCAGAAACCTGTGGAGAAGACACCAAATGAGTCATTAAGATTCATTTAATATTAACACCAAGTTAGAACACTACACAGTAACACTGTGTAAAGAGCTACGGTAAAGCTAAACAAGCCGTTTGGCAATATTATTTTAAGCAAGATCCTGCTGATTGCCAACAATATTACTCTACAGTCATCTACACACAGTCCTCAGAATGCAGTCCCCTGACAGGAACAAGCATTGCGGGGACTGTGTCTACTCTCCCAAAAACCCATGTCCACTAAAATACCTGTCAGACAAATTAGAAAGATTTCAAAGTCAGAAAGCTGTTCACCTGTGGTTCAAGAGATGAGGGTAGTGATCCCATCAGTTCTTCT
This sequence comes from Garcialebias charrua, assembly GCA_038048925.1. Lineage (NCBI taxonomy): Eukaryota > Metazoa > Chordata > Actinopteri > Cyprinodontiformes > Rivulidae > Garcialebias > Garcialebias charrua. The sequence continues at coordinate 9,018 of JBBPBX010082706.1, read as the reverse complement.
CCTACAGTTTGGTCAAGATGAGCAGAAACCTGTGGAGAAGACACCAAATGAGTTATTAAGAATTATTTAATATTAACTTCAAGTTAGAACACTATACAGTAACACTGTGTAAAAAGCTATGGTAAAGCTAGACAAGTTTGGCAATACTATTTTAAAAAGTTCTTACTGATTGCCAACAATATTACTCTACAGTCATCTACACACAGTCCTCAGAATGCAGTCCCCTGACAGGAACAAGCATTGCGGGGACTGTGTCTACTCTCCCAAAAACCCATGTCCACTAAAATACCTGTCAGACAAATTAGAAAGATTTCCATGTCAGAAAGCTGTTCACCTGTGGTTCAAGAGATGAGGATAGTGATCCCATCGGTTCTTCTCCTACAGTTTGGTCAGGGTGAGCAGAAACCTGTGGAGAAGACACCAAATGAGTCATTAAGATTCATTTAATATTAACTTCAAGTTAGAACACTATACAGTAACACTGTGTAAAGAGCTATGGTAAAGCTAGACAAGTTGTTTGGCAATACTATTTTAAGCAAGGTCCTACTGATTGCCAACAATATTACTCTACAGTCATCTACACACAGTCCTCAGAATGCAGTCCCCTGACAGGAACAAGCATTGCGGGGACTGTGTCTACTCTCCCAAAAACCCATGTCCACTAAAATACCTGTCAGACAAATTAGATAGATTTTCAAGTCAGAAAGCTGTTCACCTGTGGTTCAAGAGATGAGGATAGTGATCCCATCGGTTCTTCTCCTACAGTTTGGTCAGGATGAGCAGAAACCTGTGGAGAAGACACCAAATGAGTCATTAAGATTCATTTAATATTAACACCAAGTTAGAACACTACACAGTAACACTGTGTAAAGAGCTACGGTAAAGCTAAACAAGCCGTTTGGCAATATTATTTTAAGCAAGATCCTGCTGATTGCCAACAATATTACTCTACAGTCATCTACACACAGTCCTCAGAATGCAGTCCCCTGACAGGAACAAGCATTGCGGGGACTGTGTCTACTCTCCCAAAAACCCATGTCCACTAAAATACCTGTCAGACAAATTAGAAAGATTTCAAAGTCAGAAAGCTGTTCACCTGTGGTTCAAGAGATGAGGGTAGTGATCCCATCAGTTCTTCTCCTACAGTTTGGTCAAGATGAGCAGAAACCTGTGGAGAAGACACCAAATGAGTTATTAAGAATTATTTAATATTAACTTCAAGTTAGAACACTATACAGTAACACTGTGTAAAAAGCTATGGTAAAGCTAGACAAGTTTGGCAATACTATTTTAAAAAGTTCTTACTGATTGCCAACAATATTACTCTACAGTCATCTACACACAGTCCTCAGAATGCAGTCCCCTGACAGGAACAAGCATTGCGGGGACTGTGTCTACTCTCCCAAAAACCCATGTCCACTAAAATACCTGTCAGACAAATTAGAAAGATTTCCATGTCAGAAAGCTGTTCACCTGTGGTTCAAGAGATGAGGATAGTGATCCCATCGGTTCTTCTCCTACAGTTTGGTCAGGGTGAGCAGAAACCTGTGGAGAAGACACCAAATGAGTCATTAAGATTCATTTAATATTAACTTCAAGTTAGAACACTATACAGTAACACTGTGTAAAGAGCTATGGTAAAGCTAGACAAGTTGTTTGGCAATACTATTTTAAGCAAGGTCCTACTGATTGCCAACAATATTACTCTACAGTCATCTACACACAGTCCTCAGAATGCAGTCCCCTGACAGGAACAAGCATTGCGGGGACTGTGTCTACTCTCCCAAAAACCCATGTCCACTAAAATACCTGTCAGACAAATTAGATAGATTTTCAAGTCAGAAAGCTGTTCACCTGTGGTTCAAGAGATGAGGATAGTGATCCCATCGGTTCTTCTCCTACAGTTTGGTCAGGATGAGCAGAAACCTGTGGAGAAGACACCAAATGAGTCATTAAGATTCATTTAATATTAACACCAAGTTAGAACACTATACAGTAACACTGTGTAAAGAGCTATGGTAAAGCTAGACAAGTTGTTTGGCAATACTATTTTAAGCAAGGTCCTACTGATTGCCAACAATATTACTCTACAGTCATCTACACACAGTCCTCAGAATGCAGTCCCCTGACAGGAACAAGCATTGCGGGGACTGTGTCTACTCTCCCAAAAACCCATGTCCACTAAAATACCTGTCAGACAAATTAGAAAGATTTCCATGTCAGAAAGCTGTTCACCTGTGGTTCAAGAGATGAGGATAGTGATCCCATCGGTTCTTCTCCTACAGTTTGGTCAGGGTGAGCAGAAACCTGTGGAGAAGACACCAAATGAGTCATTAAGATTCATTTAATATTAACTTCAAGTTAGAACACTATACAGTAACACTGTGTAAAGAGCTATGGTAAAGCTAGACAAGTTGTTTGGCAATACTATTTTAAGCAAGGTCCTACTGATTGCCAACAATATTACTCTACAGTCATCTACACACAGTCCTCAGAATGCAGTCCCCTGACAGGAACAAGCATTGCGGGGACTGTGTCTACTCTCCCAAAAACCCATGTCCACTAAAATACCTGTCAGACAAATTAGATAGATTTTCAAGTCAGAAAGCTGTTCACCTGTGGTTCAAGAGATGAGGATAGTGATCCCATCGGTTCTTCTCCTACAGTTTGGTCAGGATGAGCAGAAACCTGTGGAGAAGACACCAAATGAGTCATTAAGATTCATTTAATATTAACACCAAGTTAGAACACTACACAGTAACACTGTGTAAAGAGCTACGGTAAAGCTAAACAAGCCGTTTGGCAATATTATTTTAAGCAAGATCCTGCTGATTGCCAACAATATTACTCTACAGTCATCTACACACAGTCCTCAGAATGCAGTCCCCTGACAGGAACAAGCATTGCGGGGACTGTGTCTACTCTCCCAAAAACCCATGTCCACTAAAATACCTGTCAGACAAATTAGATAGATTTTCAAGTCAGAAAGCTGTTCACCTGTGGTTCAAGAGATGAGGATAGTGATCCCATCGGTTCTTCTCCTACAGTTTGGTCAGGATGAGCAGAAACCTGTGGAGAAGACACCAAATGAGTCATTAAGATTCATTTAATATTAACACCAAGTTAGAACACTACACAGTAACACTGTGTAAAGAGCTACGGTAAAGCTAAACAAGCCGTTTGGCAATATTATTTTAAGCAAGATCCTGCTGATTGCCAACAATATTACTCTACAGTCATCTACACACAGTCCTCAGAATGCAGTCCCCTGACAGGAACAAGCATTGCGGGGACTGTGTCTACTCTCCCAAAAACCCATGTCCACTAAAATACCTGTCAGACAAATTAGAAAGATTTCAAAGTCAGAAAGCTGTTCACCTGTGGTTCAAGAGATGAGGGTAGTGATCCCATCAGTTCTTCTCCTACAGTTTGGTCAAGATGAGCAGAAACCTGTGGAGAAGACACCAAATGAGTTATTAAGAATTATTTAATATTAACTTCAAGTTAGAACACTATACAGTAACACTGTGTAAAAAGCTATGGTAAAGCTAGACAAGTTTGGCAATACTATTTTAAAAAGTTCTTACTGATTGCCAACAATATTACTCTACAGTCATCTACACACAGTCCTCAGAATGCAGTCCCCTGACAGGAACAAGCATTGCGGGGACTGTGTCTACTCTCCCAAAAACCCATGTCCACTAAAATACCTGTCAGACAAATTAGAAAGATTTTCAAGTAAGAAAGCTGTTCACCTGTGGTTCAAGAGATGAGGGTAGTGATCCCATCGGTTCTTCTCCTACAGTTTGGTCAGGAGGAGCAGAAACCTGTGGAGAAGACACCAAATGGTCAGGGTGAGCAGAAACCTGTGTAGAAGACACCAAATGAGTCATTATAATATAATGTCAATATAACATGTTCAACTGAAGTTGTGTGTGTTTGTGTGTGTGACTGTTTTGTGGTTTTTAAGGACAGTGTTTTGTCAGGACAGCAATACGCTATACAGTAATCAGACAATCAGATAACAGCTCATTACTGTCCTGACAAAACACTGTCCTTAGAAACCACAAAACAGTCACACACACAAACACACACAATTTGAGTTGAACATGTTATATTTACATGCCTATTACATGTATATATAAGTGCATATATACATGTATATGTAAGTGCATATATACATGTATATGTAAGTGCATATATACATGTACTGTATATGCAAATGCATTTAAACATGTAAATGCATATATGTATATATACAAGAATATGCATATATGTACATATGCATAAACATATAGATGTATATATATGCATATACATATAATGTACAGATAGACATATACATGTAAATATAACATGTTCAACTGAAGTTGTGTGTGTTTGTGTGTGTGACTATTTTGTGGTTTTTAAGGACAGTGTTTTGTCAGGACAGTAATGAGCTGTTATCTGATTGATTGTCTGATTGTTTATAGCGTCTGACTGTCCAAACAAACAACTGTCCATAAAAACCATAGTACACTCCTATACACACATAATTGAACATTAAGGTTGATGAAACCACACGTAGCAAGTAATTCTGTTTAGGAACACAAGAACTAAAATGTACCTTGGTATTCGTGTTTAAAGGAAGTTGATCGTGCTTCTGGCTACCTGCGATCTCCTGACTCTGGACGTGTTCACATGACATCTGTAAGAGATCATTTATACTTATATTTAGAGGAAATTCTACATTTTGATGATAGCTGCTGTCACATGTAAACCAATAAACATTACATGATTGTTTGTTTTTGGCCAAAGTATCCATCTCACATAAAGGAAAGATGGATGGACAGAGTATTTACAAAACTCCTCTCATGATAGGTGGACTAAGATGAAATTAAAATTAGCTGAATGAAAGAAAACTATAAATTTAAAAACTGTGACTAATAATATTGAAGTCATACTTAACAATCCCTGCATTATTTATATAATTGATATCTATGTCATATACATACACACAAATATACATATATACATGTATATAAGCATATCATAAATGCATATTCATGTACTGTACAGTGTATATACATATATGCATATACATGTATATATATGCATATACTGTACAGATAGACATATACATGTAAATATAACATGTTCTACTAAAATTGTGTGTGTTTGTGTGTGTGACTGTTTTGTGGTTTTAATGGACAGTGGTTTGTTAGGACAGCAATACGCTATAATCAGACAATCAGATAACAGCTCATTACTGTCCTGACAAAACACTGTCCTTAGAAACCACAAAACAGTCACACACACAAACACACACAATTTGAGTTGAACATGTTATATTTACATGCCTATTACACGTATATGTAAGTGCCTATTTACATGTATGTGTAAGTGCATATATACATGTATATGTAAGTGCATATATACATGTACTGTATATGCAAATGCATTTAAACATGTAAATGCATATATGTATATATACAAGAATATGCATATATGTACATATGCATAAACATATAGATGTATATATGCATAAACATATACATGTATATATATGCATATACATATAATGTACAGATAGACATATACATGTAAATATAACATGTTCAACTGAAGTTGTGTGTGTTTGTGTGTGTGACTGTTTTGTGGTTTTTAAGGACAGTGTTTTGTCAGGACAGCAATACGCTATACAGTAATCAGACAATCAGATAACAGCTCATTACTGTCCTGACAAAACACTGTCCTTAGAAACCACAAAACAGTCACACACACAAACACACACAATTTGAGTTGAACATGTTATATTTACATGCCTATTACACGTATATGTAAGTGCCTATTTACATGTATGTGTAAGTGCATATATACATGTATATGTAAGTGCATATATACATGTACTGTATATGCAAATGCATTTAAACATGTAAATGCATATATGTATATATACAAGAATATGCATATATGTACATATGCATAAACATATAGATGTATATATGCATAAACATATACATGTATATATATGCATATACATATAATGTACAGATAGACATATACATGTAAATATAACATGTTCAACTGAAGTTGTGTGTGTTTGTGTGTGTGACTGTTTTGTGGTTTTTAAGGACAGTGTTTTGTCAGGACAGTAATGAGCTGTTATCTGATTGATTGTCTGATTGTTTATAGCGTCTGACTGTCCAAACAAACAACTGTCCATAAAAACCATAGTACACTCCTATACACACCTAATTGAACATTAAGGTTGATGAAACCACACGTAGCAAGTAATTCTGTTTAGGAACACAAGAACTAAAATGTACCTTGGTATTCGTGTTTAAAGGAAGTTGATCGTGCTTCTGGCTACCTGCGATCTCCTGACTCTGGACGTGTTCACATGACATCTGTAAGAGATCATTTATACTTATATTTAGAGGAAATTCTACATTTTGATGATAGCTGCTGTCACATGTAAACCAATAAACATTACATGATTGTTTGTTTTTGGCCAAAGTATCCATCTCACATAAAGGAAAGATGGATGGACAGAGTATTTACAAAACTCCTCTCATGATAGGTGGACTAAGATGAAATTAAAATTAGCTGAATGAAAGAAAACTATAAATTTAAAAACTGTGACTAATAATATTGAAGTCATACTTAACAATCCCTGCATTATTTATATAATTGATATCTATGTCATATACATACACACAAATATACATATATACATGTATATAAGCATATCATAAATGCATATTCATGTACTGTACAGTGTATATACATATATGCATATAAATGTATATATGCATATCAGATAGACATATACATGTAAATATAACATGTTCTACTAAAATTGTGTGTGTTTGTGTGTGTGACTGTTTTGTGGTTTTAATGGACAGTGGTTTGTTAGGACAGCAATACGCTATAATCAGACAATCAGATAACAGCTCATTACTGTCCTGACAAAACACTGTCCTTAGAAACCACAAAACAGTCACACACACAAACACACACAATTTGAGTTGAACATGTTATATTTACATGCCTATTACACGTATATGTAAGTGCCTATTTACATGTATGTGTAAGTGCATATATACATGTATATGTAAGTGCATATATACATGTACTGTATATGCAAATGCATTTAAACATGTAAATGCATATATGTATATATACAAGAATATGCATATATGTACATATGCATAAACATATAGATGTATATATGCATAAACATATACATGTATATATATGCATATACATATAATGTACAGATAGACATATACATGTAAATATAACATGTTCAACTGAAGTTGTGTGTGTTTGTGTGTGTGACTGTTTTGTGGTTTTTAAGGACAGTGTTTTGTCAGGACAGCAATACGCTATACAGTAATCAGACAATCAGATAACAGCTCATTACTGTCCTGACAAAACACTGTCCTTAGAAACCACAAAACAGTCACACACACAAACACACACAATTTGAGTTGAACATGTTATATTTACATGCCTATTACACGTATATGTAAGTGCCTATTTACATGTATGTGTAAGTGCATATATACATGTATATGTAAGTGCATATATACATGTACTGTATATGCAAATGCATTTAAACATGTAAATGCATATATGTATATATACAAGAATATGCATATATGTACATATGCATAAACATATAGATGTATATATGCATAAACATATACATGTATATATATGCATATACATATAATGTACAGATAGACATATACATGTAAATATAACATGTTCAACTGAAGTTGTGTGTGTTTGTGTGTGTGACTGTTTTGTGGTTTTTAAGGACAGTGTTTTGTCAGGACAGTAATGAGCTGTTATCTGATTGATTGTCTGATTGTTTATAGCGTCTGACTGTCCAAACAAACAACTGTCCATAAAAACCATAGTACACTCCTATACACACCTAATTGAACATTAAGGTTGATGAAACCACACGTAGCAAGTAATTCTGTTTAGGAACACAAGAACTAAAATGTACCTTGGTATTCGTGTTTAAAGGAAGTTGATCGTGCTTCTGGCTACCTGCGATCTCCTGACTCTGGACGTGTTCACATGACATCTGTAAGAGATCATTTATACTTATATTTAGAGGAAATTCTACATTTTGATGATAGCTGCTGTCACATGTAAACCAATAAACATTACATGATTGTTTGTTTTTGGCCCAAGTATCCATCTCACATAAAGGAAAGATAAATGGACAGAGTATTTACAAAACTCCTCTCATGATAGGTGGACTAAGATGAAATTAAAATTAGCTGAATGAAAGAAAACTATAAATTTAAAAACTGTGACTAATAATATTGAAGTCATACTTAACAATCCCTGCATTATTTATATAATTGATATCTATGTCATATACATACACACAAATATACATATATACATGTATATAAGCATATCATAAATGCATATTCATGTACTGTACAGTGTATATACATATATGCATATAAATGTATATATGCATATCAGATAGACATATACATGTAAATATAACATGTTCTACTAAAATTGTGTGTGTTTGTGTGTGTGACTGTTTTGTGGTTTTAATGGACAGTGGTTTGTTAGGACAGCAATACGCTATAATCAGACAATCAGATAACAGCTCATTACTGTCCTGACAAAACACTGTCCTTAGAAACCACAAAACAGTCACACACACAAACACACACAATTTGAGTTGAACATGTTATATTTACATGCCTATTACATGTATATATAAGTGCATATATACATGTATATGTAAGTGCATATATACATGTATATGTAAGTGCATATATACATGTACTGTATATGCAAATGCATCTAAACATGTAAATGCATATATGTATATATACAAGAATATGCATATATGTACATATGCATAAACATATAGATGTATATATGCATAAACATATACATGTATATATATGCATATACATATAATGTACAGATAGACATATACATGTAAATATAACATGTTCAACTGAAGTTGTGTGTGTTTGTGTGTGTGAC
>JBBPBX010082705.1:0-12388 GCA_038048925.1 Garcialebias charrua | reverse complement strand
CCTCACGCACATTTAACCCCAAACCAAATATTGACCTCTTTTATAAATCACTTGCATTTTGTACAGAATGTTTATGAACATGTAAAATAACTAAATCCTCTCGGCGTTTTTAATTATTATTATTATTATTATTATTGATAAATAACATGAAGCTGAGATGTACCATCATGTTTGTCCATTTAGTTCAAGGGGACACAAGGGGGAGGGGGTGCATTTTCTTAAATTATCTCATACTTTTTTTTTGGGGTGTCTTGTAAATTATAATATGAGGTGTCATAATCAGAAGAAAGTGCTTTAAAAGACATGGAGGGTGATGGGGGGGTGGAGGTATGGGGGGTCACCGTCAAACATTTGTGTTCATTTGCTGTCTTCAAAAAAAAAATTTGCTCATCTCCTTTTTATTGTAACGCTCTAATTATTATTGTAAATTGTGAATAGTTTTATTATCAGAACGATAACAGCCGCTGTTGTAACTTTAAAGCGCTTTTCTGCAAGAAAAGTCCTGAAATGAGAAAAGAACTGAATAAATTTCACGAGATGTCGCTTTGATTCCTAAGAAACAAACACGTCTTGGGTTGGTTATTTTCGCAATGGTTTTCACGTTTTCAGACACAAAATGATCCCCTGACCCATCAAATTATATATATATTAAAAAAATATATATGATTACATTTTATTTTGGATATTGCTGCTGATTCTGACCCTTCAGCTTTAAACAGACAGTCAGTGGGTTTGCGCGTCCAAATAGAACTTTTTACATAATGTGTTGTTTTCTTAAAATTATTTTGCATATTTTTCACCCAATTGCTTGAGCTGAAATATGATTTATCCCTTTTAATATTTTTTAAGTTTATATTATCAGTTTTCTTTATAATTATTTGATCCCTACAACATAATCTGATAGAAACAAACAGGCCTCATATAATAAACCACCTGTTAATATTCTTTAAATTGTCGTTAGTTTCCTGGAATAAGGTTTTGTTTATTGCTGTTTTCTCATTTTCTTGCTCGGCTTTAAATTGCCTAAAGTGTTTATTTCAATAGAAGCACTATTTAAATTATTCTCTTTTTTTTCTTTTACAGCCCATTTGTATAATATTAATAGTAATTTCCCCACTTATAAAAAGTCCTCTCCTTTTAAGCTTTGAGCAAAAAAATTGCAACCTGTAACAAATGTTTTACTTGCTAATTTAAGTCTTAACTTTTTTAATTAATATTCACACAGTAAAACATGCATTTTTATGTCTTGTGAAATCTGTTTTAAAGTTGTGATTACATTTAACTTTTTGTTTGTTTGTTTCAAAACAAAAAACAAAACAAAAATCCAGACACAAAACGTTTGATTTGAAGAAGTATGAAAATCCTCAAAGTCACAAATTGACTTGAATCAGTGATTTCTCTTGTAGAAAATATTGGATGTATAGAAACTTTGATTTGCACTTTAATAACTGCACATAAACCGAACTAAAATCAGCACATGGGCCCAGCAGGCTGATTTAAAAAAAAAAAAAAACATACGTAAAATGTCTTAAAAATGGGCATTTATGAAAAACTTTAAAAAAAAAAAACTCCTTCATGTGCGCAATATTTTCCAACAGTTAACATTTGACCTGTTGTAGTTTTTCACATCCTCTTCATTGTATTGTGGGATTATGCCTGTTCTCCTTAACACTTTCTGCAGCCAAAAGATTTAAAATAAAGTGCACGAGCCACAAAAATCACATGATGTTCCTCAGACAAAAAACTGCAGTAACAACAGAACATTTGATGTCCTTTTGTTTCACATTCAAACATAAAAAGCATACAGATGTTATATGAGTAGAACATCTGTGAAGAAGCTGCATGTTTGATTTTAGATCAGGAGTTTTAATTCTCCTGAGAGCATATGAAAAAAGGGCAGATTGAGCAAAGGTTTCAATCCTCTTAAAGGTAATTTACTGAAGATGATTTCATCTTTGACAGCTGCTTTGACAGTTATGATCTGCGCGCGCTCACAGAGTCATACACATGCAAATGAGGATGACTTTATGCATTTTAAAAATCAATTCTCAAATAGTTAAAGGGCCTACATGTCACACTAATGATGAAGGCTTGGGCGCGCGCTCACCAATTAAAAGCTCGTAATGACTCGTTTGGGTTGCGCGTCCGGTTAATCTGTGTAGGGAATAAGTTTTTCTTTAACTCCAACAGAAAAAGAAGAAAGATAATAAAATAAAAAATAAATGCATCGGAGACATCTCTGCACCTTGAGGCTAAAATGGGGGTGAGGGGGGGATGTGAAGAGATGTGGATTAGTGAAAGGCGGAGCGCGTCACGGCGCATCGCCAGATTCAAAGAGGGAGCGTTCTGGCAAATTTAACCCGAATAAATTACACCTTGAGGTGGAAGAGGGGGTGCGGGGGGGTGCAGGGTGCAATAGCTCTTCATGTGGCGGAACAGGTTAGTGCAACTCGCCTCTGTGTTTATAGCTGACCGGCCAATAAAAGTCTCCTGCGCACGAGCCTCTTATCTTGTAGATAGATTGCAGCCATGAGGCCATCAGCGTGGTGCGCACAGCCCCGATCCCTTGCACTCCCTGTCCTAAATGGGGATAATTAGCGTCACTTTATCACGCCTCTGCATATTTTCTCCGCGTCTCCCCCTCCTCTCTTCCTAAAAAAATAAATAAAAAATTACCAGGCAGCCTGCTCTTGTCGCGCGCTCTCTGTCACAGAAGATTATGGAGACAGATTGCACAGAGCGAATGTGCCGCGCGAGATTAGCGCGGAATAGAGAAAGCAGCTGGGCCAATGGATTCCTCGGAAGGGCCTTATCGTGCTATTACACGTTGACATGTTTAACAATCTTGCTGCCTCTTAATCCTGCAGTGTTGCTGCTCTCCATCTACCCACAGCCGCACGCCGGCGCGCATGCACCGAAACGCAGCTGAACCAAAAAGTTGAGGCAAAAAAAAAACTGATTTATTTCCAAACTTTTTTCCCTCCTCCAACAGAAATCACGAAAGCTCTGGTTTTATTTTAGATCTTTTTGTTTGGACAGATTGCTTTTTTGCTTGAATCTGCAACCTGTGGAGTTTTTTTTTAAAAATATATATATACATTTTTTGACATTTCAGTCTTTGCTCCACATCATTAACCTGCTTTGAAGTTAGAACAACTCCAATGATTGCGCTATTTCCCTACTCGTCATATATTGATGCTTGGGTCCCTCCGCGTCACATACTTGATGCGTCGGGTCGCCCCTTCTCATCATTATTTGGTGTGCAGGGTAATATCATTGAAGGTTATACTGTGATCTTGTCTTCCGGTTTGGATAGTGAAGCACTTTCATATCTACTTTTTTTTAGCAACAGGATGCATTTCTCTCTCAAAATTTAAACCTTAGGCCTAACCTGATAACAAACCCTAAACTTAACCATTCGCTTTTTATTTGACCCCCGAACCCCAAACAAACCAATTAATGACGAGTAGGGGCGACCCGACGCCTCATGTGATGCAGAGGGACCCTGAGCCCAAGCATCAAAATATGACGAGTAGGGCGTGAGAACATGTTGGCTTTTTTGTGCCAAACTGACGCAAAAAGTGGCCCTCTTATGTCAAGTTTTGCATTGATTTCTTCATATTTTTTAAACCACAAATCATCCCGAACCCCCATGCACACCACTACCATCCCGTCCCTGGCACTGTGCATTGGGGGGGCCTGTGTGGGAGTGATTGTGGAGCGGCCTCTGTTGGAATTTGGCAGCGTCCGCAGGTTGGAGAGTCGCCCCACGCTGTGAGTCCCATTCAGCGGCCATGCAGCGCGCTGTGAGGTTGGGAAGTTTCACTCATCCGTGTAACTCAATGGCCCCCACAAAGGCGATTACAAGCCCGAGCGCATTCCTGCAGGTCCCTGGGAGCGGCGCAGGTGCGAGGAGGGGTGGGTGTCAGAACACTGATGAAAACAGGACAGAGGACCACACAAAACCATGCCACTTCACGGGATCCCGGAGTTTTGGGGTGTAAAGGAAAAAGATAATGAGTCTGTGCAAGGCGTTTTGGGGGAGGGGGGTGTGCGGTGTTCATTAATGAATGAAAGTGTGACAGGGGTCTTGGTCCAGAGTCTCTCAGCGCATCCTCCTCTATTTTAGAAACGCTTCCAGATGTTTGTTCCTCCTGCTTCTTTGATTTTGGGCACCCTGTTTTGGGAGGAGACAGACTGCTGCATCTTTTAAAACAAATCATTTAAAACAATAAAAGCAAATAGATCAATTTGATTAATCTAAATACTCAATGCACAATGTTACAGAATCGATAGTCAGAAAAGTTCTTTCTACATAAATATATGCATAAAAGAGCAAGTTAAGATTGGAAATAAAGTTTAAATTTTGCTGTTTAAATGGAAAATGGTCTGTCCACATCTTTCATTTCACAGCAGAGATAATTAGTATGGGAAGACAAAGAAAATGTTCCCCCAAAATAACAAGCCTTAAAGTCTAAAGAAACATAAATAAATAAAAAAATCCAAATCAATCTGTTAGTAATATTTCTCTCTTTAGTGTTGGATCTTAACAAAACCATTAAGTCAACTTGTTTATTTTGAAAGCATATAAACACATCTTTAGCTGACCAAAGTGCTAAGATGTAAAGGCAATTATTTTATAATAAAAACGAACTGCAAAGAGATAATGCAAATGAATAAACAAAACAATTGTAAACATCAATAAATACACAGACTGTAAAATAAAAATCACTATGTGCACTGACTAAAGATAGTGGAAAATGTAAAAAGTATGTCAGCTGAGGCCACCATCAAAAACAAGCTGGTGCTTCTGGGCCCTTTGGTTCAAAAGAAACATTTCTGGATCACATGGTCTGGCTTGTGTGTGGTGGTGCAAAAGTCTCGACAAATACAGTGGTGCAACAAAGATAACTAATTAAAAAACTTTAAATGTGGAAACTGGGTCCAGGAATGATCAGAAAATCACTGTACATGTATTAAGATCCACTCATCATTTCTTTCCTCCGGTCAGAAGATGGGAAGCAGCATTTTGAAAGGTTTACAGAGCAATGACAGATTATAACAATCATAAAAAGATTTACAATAATCCAAACAACACAGAATGTTTATGGCATGAACTAACATCGCAATGTGGGGATGTAGATGAATGACACTTTCCTAAAGCTAAAGAACATTTGGGGATGTGATTTTACTGAAAACAAACTAAAAATAAAAGTCAAAACTTGAGAGAAAAACATTGTGATCCACTGTGCTAATGCCATGATTAGTAGGATATACTGTATATATATTTTTAAATCTGGGATACAGGTCTAGCTGAGGAGAGAACAGTTACAAGATGCATACGTAAAAATGAAAACCATTTTATTTTGAAAAGTAGACCAGAAACTGGAAGTAAGTAAACTGAGTCTGCTGCGAAGATAGAGCCAGAGTTATACTTTCCAGAAAATATTGGGGTAGTTTCTTAAATTCTCTTCACAGGTCTCCGGATTAGGTAGGATTCCAGTTTGTGTAGAGATCAGTCTGTGTTATCCTACTCGGACAAGTTACGTAATTGTAGTCTTATGACGCAGACATGAGGGAGGTGAAAGTTTGGCAGACTATAGCAGCTTGCATTTTTTTGATGAGGAAAGACCAGAAGAAAATGACAGAAATATCTTTATTGGTTAACTGCAGGAACACACAGAGGGCTCTCTGAAGGAACACAGGTACATACCAAACAAGAGATTGCACTAAAACCTTTCTCAGGAGGGTTTGATGTTATTTGCACCATATGTTGGTGAACAATCCAATGAAGAGTTGTGATCTAACTCAGCCTTGAGTGTGTTCAGGAGTCCTCAGATTAACAAGCCACAGGTGTGTGAAGTGCAGCCATTAATGACAGCACCACCTTCTCAAGCTCACCCTGAAACAGAACAAGTTAAGAGAAGAACCAAAACAGACAGAAAAGCTAGAACTGGTTAGATCTGCTGTCAAGGTCAAGGTGTCTTTATTGTCATTCACATCACGTGTGGTACTTGAGGTGGAACGAAAACACATGGTCCCAGTTACATCCAACAAAAATACAAATCGTAAAGAAAAACATCATGAACTAAGAAATTCAGTACGCTGAACTAAGAATATATACTAATAGTACAAAACAATGCACCTAACAACAGCAGCACGAACATGAGTCTGTGTGAGCAGATGAGGACGAATGAACACACCAACATGAAATGGATCAGTAGCATGAGATCATCATCATGGATAGTCAGCAGCACATATCAACAATCAAGTTGCATTACAGTGATTTTTTTTTCACAGTAATTTTCACAGTGATAATCCTGACTGGGAATTCATGAGTCTAACAGCCTCAGGGTAGAAGCTGTTCCTCAGTCTAGTGGTTCTGCACTTAATGCTCCTCAACCTTCTGCCTGAGGGGAGCAAGGCAAAAAGTGTGTGTGCTGGGTGAGTGGGGGCCTTCATGATGCAGGTGGCCCTCCCTGCATCTGGAGGTGTACCGTGTTTTTCGGAGTATAGGTCGCACCTTTTTATCATTTTTTCATGCCCTGCGACCTATACTCAGGTGCAACCTATATATGGCTTTTTATAAAATAAGCTGATTTGTAATCATTTATTAACAACAATTAAACTGAGACACACTCTTACAATAATGTCAGCTAACAAATATATTTTAGGTGTTTATCCTGCTAAAATTATTCATTTATTAAAGAAAAGTTCAGCTCAGACACATATTTGCTATAATTTTTTATCAAACAATAATTGTTTTTAAGTGTTAATCTTCTTAAAAGCCTTGCTGTGTGCTCCTGTGGAAGACACATTAGCAGCAGAGCTAAACACGGTCCACATTTTGACGTAGATGCGACCTATACTCAGGTGCGACCTATACTCCGAAAAATACGGTAGATGTCTGTGATCGTGGGGAAGCTGACTGCAAGAGTCTTCTGTGCAGCCTTCACCACTCTCTGCAAAGCTTTTCTTTCTACAGCTGTGCAGCTTCCATGCCACACATTGATGCTGGAGCACAGGATGCTCTAAACTGCACATCTGTAGAAGGAGGTGAGGACTGAGCTTCCCAGTCCAGCTCGCCTCAGCCGCCTGAGGAGAGTTTCTGATGTACTTTTTTGATAAGGCTGGTGGAGTTGTTGCCCCAGCTGAGGTTGTCATTCAGGTGCACACCCAAGTACTTGTAGCTGGAGACCACTTGGCAACTCTGGCAACTTAGGTTTAGTACCACACCTGGCAGCAGTGGCAAAAGTGACACTGTACTGAAGGGATGGCAACTTTAGTTTGCTGAATGGGATAAAATGGAGGTAAGTAACTCGGGAAGACCTTAAAGGCAAAAAAGGCCTTTGGCAGAATACATTAGGATGTTTTGGTCATGTTATAGGCAAGGTGAGTACAACTGGAAGAAGGCATATTGATGACCCATTTGAGTGCAAAGTCAACATTCTGGTTAAGGTGCTGGATTTGGCTGTTTGACTGAGGATTGGACCAAGAAAACAGTCAGAGGCTACCAGAGTACTGCAAAATGTCGTCCAGATTTGAGATATGAATGGTGGAGCACAGTTGCAAATGACAAGGAATACCATAAATTACAAAAACACACATAATCAATAATCGGGCAATTCCAAGGCAGCAGGGAGTTTGAGCAAAGGTATGAAGTGCACCATTGGAGAACCAGTCTACTATAGTCAGAACCATTGTGTTTCCAGCTGAAAGAGGTATCAATCTCAGTGTTTGCAAAGATGTAAGAGCAAGGACAGCTGGGACTAGAGAAGGGTTTTTGAAAACTTGATGGAACATGGTTTCCACCCTTCCTATAAGCTAAAATAGAACAGGGTGACACATAATATTGGGCATCATGATTCATTGTAGGTCACCAAAATATCCTTCAGAGAAATTTCAGGGTGTGATTCATAGGGTGATGGGTGATTTTGGTAGAGTAGACCCATTCCAAGATTTTAGACAACTGCTGGAGAGATTGGGGATAGGGCAGTTCTGTTCTAGGACCTTGTTCTGTGGTTTGCATTCAAATGGTGCATCACAGAGGGAAGATGCTCTCAAAAGTCTTAAGCACATATGATTGGAAAAAGGGCATAGAGACAGTGCATTGGATTTAATAATTCTAGATGTGAGGTGGTAGTGATTATATCATCACTTACCTACCCACATCACACACAGTATTAAATCCAATGCCCTGTCTCAGTTTTCCCAATCCAATTGAAATGAGCAAAAACAACGACTTTCTGGACTGAAAAAAGTTGTGCCAAAAATGAATTTAACAGGAACGGATTCATTCAGCCTTACTGGAGGATATAATAAATAGTGTAACACGCAGAGCATTTATTTATAAACAGATATAATTTTCTGATCTAGGATATGGCTTATCAGCCGTTTTCAGAAATAATCATTTTTCAGTTTGGCACTGCTGCGCTCTGGAGCAACACAGGAGCCGTGCATCACGCGTGCACGTGCAGAAGCAGCGATCAAACTGTTCCCGAGCTATGAGGGAGCTGCAGGCCGATCAGGGCTGTCCAGTCCACACAAAGCCGATTCATGTCCAATGGAATGTCTCATCTATATGATTCCAAAGGCTGAGTGGTCGCGCTTTGGAGCGCGCGCGCACCCTCGCCGGTACACGGCAGCTGGAGGTGATTCATAATCTGCGTTTATTGTAGATTTCTCCAAAATGACACGTGAAAGTACACCATATATAACTTGTAGGAGAGTAAAAGCTTCACAGACAAACAGATTGCGCACAAGGCTGTGGCGCGCGCAGCGTTTGGAGACTCCAACATCACGTCATGTCATGAAAACTCTCCACTGAGACGCACAGACCCGTTTCTTCATATCATCTATTAAATAAACAAAGATCTATGTTCTACCAAACATCTAAGTTCCTCTGTGTTTACAGTAATTATGGTAATAAACTCGTGCGCAAAGTTAATATTTTCACTCAGAATGAATGGATGAGCCGTTGCGCACCAAAGCAGGGTGCGCGCACACACAAATACCGACACACAATCACTCGTTCTTTGCGTGATAAACACATTTTATTACTATTCTTACTTAGGATTATTTTCCTCACTCATATTATATTAAATTCATTATTTTCCTGAATCTAGAAATGATTTCTGATCGCGCAGGGATCAAACAAACATGTCCTTCACACATGCAGGAAGTAATTTGCATCTGTTTAATATAATAATAATGTCTATTCCTGTCATCTGCGTATGTTCCCATACACAGACGAAATTCGTCTCTGCATTTAACCCAACCACCTACCAGGTGGTGCAGTGAGCAGCCCGAAAGCGCCCGGGGAGCTGGAGAAATAGGTGTGCACTCATAGACACCCCAAGCTGGGTAGTGGCCGGGGCGTGAACCCGCGACCTTCGGATCCGTAGTCAAAAGCCCTGCCACTAGACCATCTTGGCTCCTAACATATATATATATATATCACAATCACTCGTTCTTTGCGTGATAAACATATTTTATTACTATTCTTACATATGATTTTTTTCTCACTCACATTATATTAAATTCATTATTTTCCTGAATCTAGAAATCATTTCTGATCGCGCAGGGATCAAACAA
Organism: Garcialebias charrua; assembly: GCA_038048925.1. Lineage (NCBI taxonomy): Eukaryota > Metazoa > Chordata > Actinopteri > Cyprinodontiformes > Rivulidae > Garcialebias > Garcialebias charrua. The sequence continues at coordinate 2,794 of JBBPBX010082705.1, read as the reverse complement.
ACATGTCCTTCACACATGCAGGAAGTAATTTGCATCTGTTTAACATATGTAAATGAAGGCGTGTCAGGGGAGGTGTCTCACGTGCGCTCAGTTCCACGTTGATTGTGATGTACAAAAGGAATGTGCGTGGATTCAGGTGTACGCACAGTTTGATACATCTGGATTTTTTTGTGCGTACACACTTTTCTGGATTTGACCGTACGTCACTTTTCAGTGGGAAATCCACGCAAGTCTTTGTACATGAGGCCCCAGGAGAATGGATGCTTTGTAGAAGTGGGTTTGTTTAGGAAGGCTGCAGTCTGGCTGTAGTTGTGAATTGGTGATATGGTGATATGAATTGGTGGTAAAAGTTGGCAAACCATTTAAGATTGTTATGGGAGGCAGCAGTAGGCCTTCAAGAATATGAAAATGTCACCAATGAACATGAACATGTTGAGAAAATCACTCAGAATGTTTCTTGGGAAAACTGCAGGGGCTTTGGTAAGACTGAAGGGTATCACATACTCAAAATGGGCCAGGGATGCCCTGAATGCAGTTTTCCATTTGTTCCCATGCATGAGTTGTGAAGATCCAGCTTAGAGAAGACCTGGGTAGAGTGAAGTTGTTTGAACACTATCTATCAGTGGTAAAGTCAAGAGTACAGTATTTGTAGACCTAGTCCATACAGGGCCAAGGGGACATATTCTTCTATTTAAAAAAAAAAAGAACCTTCAGAGAGGAAAAGTCAACAGACAACTTGCAGAGAGTGATTCCTTAATGTATTGCCTCTAGGTCCTTCATTCAGGGTTGGACAATTTGTATGGAGGACTGGTAAGTACTGGTGCTCAAACCAGAAGGTTAATGGTACAGTCAGAGGGGGAAGTAAAAGGGCTTTATCTTAGCTGTAAACATAAAAAAGTTTATGTTTATGTTTATTAAATTTGTTCATTTTTTTTTTACAAAAGAAACAATACAAGACAATCTCATAAATGATAATGTACAAAATATAAAAAAATGAAAGGTAGCAGAAAGAAGAATAAATCTTATTATATCTGCCCCTTATTTCCAACAATCAGATTAAACAATAATAATCAACCATGTAAACAATAATAATCTTCAACCAACTTTTTCCAACAATCAGATTAAACAATAATAATCTTCAACCAACAGTACAAAATGACTAACTCTTTCTAATTTTCTAACTAATACAATACACATTTTCTAACTAATACAATACACATTACGCTATTTCATATATTTTTTAACACATTTGTTTTGATCATTTTCTTAAATGTAAACATTGACTTGGCATTTTTAACTACATTCTCCAAGCCATTCCATAATCTAATTCCCTGGATTGAGGTAGAACGTCCCTTCAAACTAGTTCTGAATTGTGGTTTTACAAACATCTCTGTCCCCTTAAGATTATAACAACTTTGTCTTTTAACAAAATGCATTTGGATATTTAAAGGTAATGTATTATTTTGAGCCCTATACATAACTGATAAAATATTATAGTCTACCAAATCATGGAACTTCAATAACTTCAGTTGATAAAATAATGTACTTGATGGATGACGGTAATGTTTTCTAGTGATAATTCTTACAGCTCTTTTCTGTAATACAAAAATAGGCTTTGTGATTGTTTTACACGCATTCCCCCAAACATCAATACAATAGATTAAGTGTGGAACAATGATTGTGTTATACAACAAATACAGAGCTTTATCATTCAATAGGTCTCTGACTTTGTACAGTACTGCAATCGATTTAGCTATTTTTATTCTTACAGAATTTATGTGTTGTTTCCATGTCAGTTTGTCATCAATGATAACACCCAAAAACTTCACCTCACTCACTCTACAAATCTCAACATCCTCAATTTTGAGTGGAACATCAACAGTTTTCTTTTTATTACCGAATATCATGTAATTAGTTTTTTCTAGATTTAATGATAATTTATTTATTTTAAACCAAGTTTGTATCTTGACAAATTCTGTCTTTATCAATTCCAACATTTGTTCTATATCTTCACCTAAACAGAAAAAAGTGGTATCATCAGCAAAAAGTACACATTTAAGGAGTCCTGACACATTTACCAAGTCATTCACATATAAAATAAATAGCTTTGGTCCAAGTACAGAGCCTTGGGGAACTCCACATGTGATATTACAGAGGTCAGATCTTACATCATTTATTTGTACAAATTGTTTCCTATCTTTTAAGTAGCTAGATACCCACTGTAATGCTGGTCCTCTAATACCATATTTGTTCAGTTTTTCAAGGAGAATGGTGTGATCAATAGTATCAAATGCTTTTTTTAAATCAACAAAAATACTGATACAATATTGTTTTTGATCGACAGCAGTAGTTATTTGTTCCATTAATTCCATGAGAGCCATTGATGTAGAGTTTTTTGCTCTAAACCCATACTGACTGTTGCTTAGAATATTTTGTTTATCTATAAATTGATCTAGTCTGTTTACAAATAGTTTTTCAAGAATTTTTGAAAACTGTGGTAACAAGGATATAGGTCTATAATTGTTGAACACACATTTATCACCATTTTTAAAAAGAGGAACAACCTTAGCTACTTTCATATTATCTGGAAATATTCCTGTTGAAAATGATAAATTACATATATATGTAAACGGCTCAATAACATGGCTCATTATGTCCTTTACAAACATCATATCCATGTCCACCCAGTCTTTTGATCTCTTGTCTGTAAGATTTTTTACTACATTCATTATTTCCTCTTTGTTAGTTCCATTTAGAAAAATACTATTTGCACAACCTGTAATTGAATGGATCA
>JBBPBX010082704.1:0-15682 GCA_038048925.1 Garcialebias charrua | reverse complement strand
GTATGAATACAGATATAGTTATTTTTTTTACATGCATTTTGCAATCCTTTTGTCATCCATGCTGTTAACAAAATCTTCCCTTAATTTTTGACATACAGTTTTTATATACAAAGCTTCCAAAATATTCATAAACTTATCATATGGTTTATTAACATCATCAACATACACATCATCCCAATTTTGTTTATCTAAGTCTTCTTTTAATTTATCTAAGGCTTTTTTAGATGTATTTTTTTCCTTTCTTGTAATTGTTTCTGTATTGTTTTGATTCTTTGTAATAGATTGTAAAAACTGGTAAGTGATCACTTATATCAGTCATTAAAATGCCACCTAACACATCCCCATTTATAATATTTGAGAAAATATTATCAATTATTGTTGCACTATGTGTTGTAATTCGTGTTGGATTAGAAATCAACGGATAAAGATTTAAGCTATACTGTACATTAATTCATGAATGTACTGATTTCCTGAACTTGGAAAAAGAGCCTTCTCCTACTCTGCTCCTGCTTCATGGAATATCTTACAAAAATATCTGAAGCTCTCGGCCCTGACCTCTCTGGATGGTTTTCAGAATCTGTTGGAATCCTGGCAAAAACCAATGCAGATATGTTCCTGTCTTTGATTTTTTTTTTTTGTACATCTACCTTGTAATGTTTTTGCAACTTTTTCTTTTCTTTTGTTTATTGTTTAATGTATTTGTATCATTGATGTTCATCATTCTTTAGTTTGTAGCAGGTCGCTTTCGTAAATGAGCCCTCGAATCTCAATAAGATTTACCTGACTAAATAAAGGTTGAATGAATGAATGTTATTAGAATCCGTTTTATTCCCTCTAGATCATGGGTCTGCAACCTTTACGATCAAAAGAGCCATTTCTGCCACTTTGTTCACTACTGTAAATTAAACGTGTCCGGAGCCACAATACCTGCTACAACTAGGATTCTCAACTGGTGGCCCACGGACCATTTTAAGTTTGTTGGAGGGCGCTTTTCTGGACACTAGGGTTATTTTATAAAACTAAAAATATCTAATTATTTTTTATTGATATTTTTACATTCTAAGACAAAATAAAAGATAAGATTATTGTAAAGAAGGAAAAAAAATAATATAGTTTTTGCCCAGTTTCTGAAAACTAAAACAATAAATTATGCATTCTTATGTGATTATTTTTAAAATTGTAGAAAAATTACGTATCCTACTTTGAAGAAATAAATTGTAAAGTGAAAGTGAGTATGTTTCTCTCCTTGTAATGTTTCTAGTATATCTGCAAAAATAAATTACAGGAAAACTGCTCAAACTATCCCTTTTAGTTGTTATAACAACCAATAAAATTCAGTTTTATTTCAGTTTTGGTCAAAGCTTGAAAGAGCCGCTGCAGAGGGACCAAAGAGCCTCATGTGACTCCAGAGCCGCAAGTTGCAGACCCCTGCCCTATATCAATGTTAAAGTCACCACACAAAAAAATATTTTTATTACAACTCTTTTCAAAGTCAGAGCTCTATAATTTTATCAGTAAATTATTCCACACTTGAACTTGGTGATATACACAACTCACTATGATGTTTCTATAATTCTTATTTATTATTTATATTGTTAACATTTCCATTAGATTATCAACAACTATCGACATTTCACTAATTAATTTGCATTTTACAGTATTCCATTTTTTACAAATTACGGTGAAGACGGGCTTTTATTTTGAAAGCCATATTTCATAACCCGGATGTATTTACCGTTAGCTTTAGCTAAGAGGAAAAGCAATCTCTACTAGACTAAATGAAACAAGAAGTCACAAGCCCGATCAGTTTGAAGAGCGTTTTGGAATGAGAATCTAGTAAAAGTGGACGTAAATACTTTATGTATTTCTTGACGTCAACAGGAAGAATTTAAGTAGTTTAGGGATGCACCGTTAGATGGCGGTAATACACCGGAAGGTTGTAAGCTGCCGTAAAACCTCACAGAAGAAGAAGAATGTTAGCTTTAGCTAAACTACTCACCGTTATCATATGATTATAACTTCCAGAAGACGTGCGTTATTTATGTATCACCACTGTTAATGTTATTTTAGGCAAGTCCATACAGCTACAACAACAAAAAATGTATTTCTGTTCGCTTGAATTTACATTTTGATACAAACGGTGCCAGTGTTGTAACTTCGTGTAACTTCCTCTGCGTTTTGTTGCTCACGTCCGGATGCTAAACACAACATTAGCCTCATTTTTGCTAATAATCCCAAAGTGTGCGTGTTTAACTACAGCCATCACATGTGGACTGTAGCTGTTTAAAACATGTCTGCACACACCGGAGCAGCAAAGCCTCTGCGCTTCGGCCAGGTGGTCATCGGACCTCCGGGCTCAGGTAAGACCACATACTGCCGAGGCATGCAGCAGTTCTTGACTGCAATGGGACGCAAAGTGGTCGTGGTGAACATGGACCCAGCCAACGAAGGAACACCGTATCAATGTGGGCTGGATGTTTCCGAGCTGGTGACCCTGGATGACGTCATGGAGAGCCTGAAGCTCGGACCCAACGGTGGTCTTGTGTACTGTATGGACTATGTGGAGGCCAATCTGGACTGGCTGGAGAGCAAGCTGACGTCACACGGCGACTGTTACTTCCTGTTTGACTGTCCCGGACAGGTGGAGCTGTACACCCACCAGAGTTCAGTGAAAAACATCTTCTCACAGCTGACCAAGTGGAATTTCAGGGTAGGAACATTCAGCGTCACGGTTCAACAAATGCAAACATCATGGAAGCATTTAAGAGGGTGATAACTTCTAATTTTCCGCTTTCTGTTCCTAGCTGACGGCGGTCCACCTTGTGGACTCTCATTACTGTGCTGATCCAGCCAAGTTCATCTCGGTTCTGTGCACTTCTCTGTCCACCATGTTGCATGTGGAGCTCCCCCACGTCAACATCCTTTCCAAGATGGATCTCCTCGAGCAGTATGGAAAACTAGGTGATAAAAAGAGTCCCGTAGCTTCCACTAAGACACGATAATATAAGACACGATAATAGGCCTGTCACGATAACAAATTTTGCTGGGCGATTAATTTTCTCAGAAATTATTGCGATAAATGATAATATTGTTTGAAATTTAATTTAAGAAGAAATGTTGGTTAATTTCTAAAAAAGCTAAGTCTGGTCCTCTGGACATTCAAAAAACAAAACAAAGCAAAAAAAAAGTTGTAGAAGCGTTTCGTCTTTCATCAGAAAGACTTCCTCCCTTCCTTGAATGTCCAGAGGACCAGACTTAGCTTTTTTAGATTTTTCTACCTGGATTATTGAGCATGCATCAGGGTTGGTTAATTTGTTTTGCATGTAGTACCTTTTTTCGACCACTGGATGGCAGTATAAGACTGCTTGAAACACAGGATGGATAGTGAGGGAGCGAGCAGCGAGTTTCTAAAAAAAATGGGAGGGAGGCCCCTTGACGTGACATGGGCTGTCTCTCCCTCCTTTTTTTGTCTCAAAATGGCGGACGCTCTGTAGCCGTTTTCGCATTGCACGGCCCTCCCCAGTCCGGTTCGTCTCTGGTTGGCCCAGAGCCAGCCCTGGCCCGCCCTCGTTCATTACACACTGTCCGGAGAGCAAGCCTTGAAGTGGGTGGGGTGTTCACTTGACGTGGGTGGAGTGTTCACTTGACGTGGGTGGAGTGTTCACTTGACGTGGGTGGGGTGTTCACTTGACGTGGGTGGAGTGTTCACTTGACGTGGGTGGAGTGTTCACTTGACATGGGTGGAGTGTTCACTTGACGTGGGTGGAGTGTTCACTTGACGTGGGTGGAGTGTTCACTTGACGTGGGTGGAGTGTTCACTTGACGTGGGTGGAGTGTTCTTGTGTGCGCGCTTACAGTGTTTTAAGAGAGGACACGCCGCTAACAAGTATTTGTTTGCTGAGTATATATATTAGTGGTTCTGAGTTTAATATTTGTTAATTACTGATTACAAATCAGCTTATGTTACAACGTAAATAACACGAAGCGCGCACCCATTTCCGCGCGACCTGAATGTCATTAAACAATAACTAATATTGTCTAACTGTTGCGCGCAGCCAGGGTTTTAAAATATAACTAATAATCTCTAACTTCTACGTGCAGCTAAAATGTTAAGAGGAATGATTCCTATATGGGTAAGGTGGACACCTGAAAATCCACCAGAGCACCAGAGTTGAGCCTTTTGTCGTCCAGTGTCTTCAGTAGAAACTGAGAGACGGGTAGAAACGATAAAGCCAATAAATGAAAATGAGGTTGATCATTTTAATTTATCATGCGATTAATTGATTTATTGATTATCGCGACAGGCCTGCACAATAATCAAACACACAAGAAGTGCTACAGAAAAGGAGCATTTCATTGACGCATGTATTTTCTAACTTGTGCATTTAATGCTTCTACACTGCGCTGAACGTTTTATTTTTTGCATGTATACTTTTTTTACAGCTTTCAACCTGGATTTCTACACCGAAGTGTTGGACTTGACCTATCTTCTCGACCACTTGGCTGCAGATCCCTTCTTCAAAAAATTCCACCGTCTGAATGAAAAGTTGGCAGAAGTTGTTCAAGATTACAGCCTTGTCTCGTTTGTGCCTCTTAGCGTGCAGGTATTGACACACTTTTTGAATCTTCGCCTCCTGCATGTTCCAACATTTGTATTTTGACTCATTAGATTATTTGATCAAACATCATGTACTAATCAATAGTAATGCACCAGAGTTACAGTAATATGAACCATCAAAGGGAAATCAGTCCAATCCGTTTCTGCAATTACACAAAGTTTGCATATGACTTTAACCTAATGGTGCTTTTTTTATTATTATTTTTTTACATTTTGTTTGCAGTTGTTGCAGTAATGTTGCTCCATGCTATAATATTTGTTGATCAGGTTATTGCAGCTGTTGTGGCCTGTGAAAGGTTTACATTTTAAACAGTAATTCTTAGTATGCTGGTATTGTTTTGTGCCAGTTTGATGCAGCCTGATGTGCAAATTCACATACGATGCTGGTCTACATTAGTATATACAGTATCAGGAAAGACGGGTTAAATTTAAATCTGATGATTCTTTAAGTATAAAAATGTTTCTAAATGATTAGAGATGAATAATTTAACATGTTAACATTACTGTTTATTAGCCTGTCCTGAAAGATTAATGTGTTAAAGGTTGTCTCTATATCAGATAAATTGTTAGTTTTTGAAAAAATTTTAATATTATATTTTAGGGCTTACATGTAAAAAAAAAAGAAAGAAAGAAATCAGTCAGTTTTTAAGCTCTACTTTCACTTTACTCTTACAAACTCTTTCATATTTAATTGAGGCACTCCTGGCAGTAAATGTCTGTTTAATTTTTGTTTACCGTATTTTTCGGACTATAAGGAACACTGGATTATAAGGCACATTAAGTGAAACAAAACAGATAAGTCAAACTTTATTCAACTCATTCACAATAACCACATAAAATCAGTTCGAGGTCAGTAAGCACAACCAGAAGTAATACATAAGCTGCACCTGATTATACGGATAACTGCCAATTTTTGAGAAAATTTAAAGGGCGTCTTTCACTTTAAACACATGTAGTAGCCTTTTCAACTTAATATGTCTAAAACTCTAATTTTCATCAAAAATATGGCTCATATTTCAAATTAAAATGTGCTGCAACTACCAGTTTGGTCTTCCCTCGCTACTCTGTCTAAAAAAGGCGCCCTCAGCGGTAAACCGGATGTGACATCACGGGAGGGGATTGTTCGTGCTTTAGCTGAGAAAGATATGGGATCGCACCAGGAGGAGGCGACAGATTGTAAAGTTGTTTTGACATAAGTATGTCATCTCTGACTATTACATCAAATATCTAGCCAAATAACTTCTAGATATATACTACATAAAGCTAAAAATTATTTATATTTATATATAGCCTACATATAGAGATACAGCATTAATTACACCACTGATGGATTTAACTACATTAGCCTAATCTTTAGCTCCCTAAACAAATTTTTTTCGCCCCTAAACCACTCAGCGGATATTTTTTCTGCTGCCAGGGTGTAATTATGGTAAATAAATGGTAAATGGAGCTTATTTATATAGCGCTTTCCAGCCCCCTATGAGGGGCCCCAAAGCGCTTTACAATACCAAACATCCACCCATTCATACTCACATTCATTATATATATAATATATATTCAATTATATGGGTTTTATTTACAAACTGATGCCCTGTAGAAGACATTTGAGATAAAATTTAATTTTTTATTCATTTTTTAAGAGACGTAACCGTGTCGAGCTAGCTTCGGTTTACTTCAGTGTATATCGTAATTTATAGCTCCTAAACCACTCGGTGGATATTTTTTCTGCTGCCAGGGTGTAATTATATGGGTTTTTATTTACAAACTGATGCCCTGTAGAAGACATTTGAGATAAAATTTGATATTTTAATTAATTTTTTAAGAGACGTAACCGTGTCGAGCTTGCTTCAGTTTAGTTCAGATATTGTAATTTATAGCTCCTAAACCACTGTCAACCATTACAACCAAAAAATAAATAAAATTATATTCTGCCAATAAACGTTCTTCAAAAACATACCCTGGCTACTTCCAATTTACGAGCTGCTGGACGGTATGGAGCTCCGGAGAGACTGCAGCTGGCAGCCGCCATTGTTGTTACAGCTGCAGCCTGCATCAGGTCCCGGTGGATCTTGCTCGCTTTTGTCGGTCCCACTGCTGTGAACTGATGGTACTGCAGCGGATTTCAGCCTGATCTTGTCCTTACTTCTGAAGCCCATCCTGTGTTCGTTCAGGTCGCTGTCGTTGTAATCCTCCTGATGGAAGTGCGCACTACAAATCACGGAGTTGGTCGTGACGCTTCTGTTGGTGAAATCCTGCCTTTTCAACTGGACAAACCTCACCCAAGCTCTGAAAGCTGGTTTTTTTGGTGCAGGAAATCGATGGACACGATGTCCAGACAAACTGGAGTTCGAACAACCCCCGCACACACAAATATTAACCATTATTGGACCTCTTTCGCTTCAATACAATTCAATACAATACAACAACTTCCGACTACTTCGCCTCCTCCGCCTACGTCACGTGACTCCAAAACCGCACGTTTTTTTTAGGCTCAGCGTTTTACCCCTGATTTGTAGCTGTAAGGCTCTTGCTATTAATTTGGAAAGCAGGGAGGATTACCATAATTACTGTATTACCTCTAAATATTATTTTTCTGCCCCTAAAACTAACATTAAACATGCCCTTTAAGGATTTTAGGTGCATCTTATAGTCTGAAAAATATGTTAGTCATTGGGGACTGCCTGAAGGCAGCCACCTATTATCCACCTGAAAAGGGTTTGGCTTTTCTTTCAACTTTAATGCGACCCGAACCACAACGTGTGCCCCCACAAATTTTATATCAAAACGACGGGCTCCGCACAGTGATGTGTGCTATTACTTTAATTTCCATTTCAAGTTACCATGGCAACGTAATTTGCTAACAAAGACGCCATTTTTCTTATTGAAATAAACTATAAATCAGCCATTTTTAGAAATATTAAGTTGACATTTGGTATGATGGTTGCTGAGAGTAATGCCCCAGAAATACTGAATTTAAAAAAAATCAAGATGGCTTCTAAAGGTAAATTTAAATGGCTTTAACTCTGCTATTTTTACACATAAACAGCTTAAATTTGGTGTGATTATAGCTGAGAACGTTCCCCGTCACATACTGAATCCAAGTCAAAAATCCAAGATGGCCACCGAAGCTTAAAAGAAAAAGAAAAAAATACTAGAAGTCATGGATTATTATTATTTTTATTTTTTTGCCATATTGAGCTGAAATTTGATATAGTGGTAGCTGAGAGCGAACCCCAACACTGTCAAATCAAAAAAATTAAAATGTGATGTAGCAGTCCCCGTCAGAGTTTTTACAGGAAATTTCTAGTTAGTATATTTATTTATTTATTTGTTTTCTCACAGAATGATCTTTTGAGTGTGATTTGTAATTTAAATTAAATGCCCATCGTGAATTTAACTTGAGTACAGTACCGTATTTTCTGGTGTATAGGTCGCACCGGTGTATAGGTCGCACCATCCAATTATCACCAATAGATTGGAAAAATCCCTAGATAGGTCGCACCGGTGTATAGGTCGCACCTACGTTTAGCTCTGCTGCAAATGTCTGCCACAGGAGCGCACAGCAAGGCTTTTAAGAAGATTAACACTTAAAAACAATTATTTGTTTGATAAAAATTATAGCAAATATGTGTCTGAGCTGAACTTTTCCTTAATAAATGAACGTAATTGTGAAATGAGCTGGATTTAAAAATTTGTTTCGCCGAAAGTGATAACAAGCCATATATAGGTCGCACCGGTGTATAGGTCGCAGGCCTTGAAAAAACCATAAAAAGGTGCGACCTATACACCGGAAAATACAGTAGTTAATGTTCTGAGGATAAATCTAACAAAGTTGAGTCTGGTCCTATGGATGGGTTCTTCTTGTTGCAACAACAAAACTTTGCTCAACAAAGAAGAATCCGTCCAGAAGACCTGACTCAAGCTTGCTAGATTAAGCAGTTAATCTTTTCAGTTCTTCCAATACTGTATGTTTTAAGTCACTCACCTCATCTGTCATCATTCACGCTGGTGAATCAGAAATCACTTTCAGTAATAGAACCTGAAGACTGAAGCAGTTGTCCCGCAGACGGATCAGACTGTTCAGATTCAAAACAGTTCCTTCCTGTTTTGCTCAGAGACCCCGTGTGCCAACACCACACACAGGAGCTGGACATTTACTCAGAAAGACAGACCAGTTCTTCTTGTTTTTGTCCAGTTTTAGTGATTACGTTACCTTGGTAACCCCAGATGTTTGACATCAATTTGCAAAGCAAAAAACACACGCTCGACACTGATGTGCGCATCTTATCTCACAAACCTTGGTTAACAAAGCAGCAAGGCTGACGAGGCCGTGTCATCGCGGAGGCCTCACAGTTTCTCTGAAGACAATCTGTTGATTGTCTAATTGAAACCAGACTTTTAAAAATATCGCTGATACTGCTTCATAAACAACAAATACACATGTCCTCCAACAGCATGTTGGTCAAGGATTAAGAGAAAATGATTTTTTTTTTTTTAGTCTGGTAGTTTCTGTGCGTCTGAAGGAAAATCCCCAGGTCACATGTTTCTTCTTTTCTCCCCCAGGACAAAGAAAGCATGATTCAGGTCTTGCGAGCGGTGGACAAAGCTAACGGCTACTGCTTCGGAGACCTGGAGGAGAGAAACCTGCAGGCGATGATGTCAGCCGCAGTGGGGGCAGACTTCCAGTTCAACTCGTATCCTTCACTGAGCTGCAGTGACTCATCTGTCCAAAACCTAACAATACACTGATTGTTGCACAGCGTTTAATGTGTCATGATTGGCAAAATTACTGATTGTTATAAATAACTTGTTTATTACTGTATAATTAGAACATTTATAGGCCTCCTTTGTGTTTTCCTTCACTTTTTACCCTCACAGTACTCTCGGGGTGCAAGAGCGGTATGTTGAAACTCCTGTGAAGACTTTGGAGGAGGAAATGATGGATCCGTAAGATGACAAAGGTGGTGTACCGTTCAGACTCGGCAACTTCTGTCCCAGTTTTCCTAAATTTACGGTTGTCACTACAAAAAGAGCTGGAAAGACGAGCGGAATGTGGATACCCTAAAACTGCCTCGGACAAACCATGATGAGGAAGACTGTCACCTGATAACACTGTGCATGATATTTTTTGTACTGAAAGAATAGTAAATAGTAACACCAGTGTATTTTGTTCAAATAAATCAAACGATTGGACATTTTTGTCACGTTTGAATGGACTGATTGAATATCACTTAGTGTTTGGAACAAAACCAAATACTTACTGTATTCAAAAGTTGCTCATTAACATTATTAGGAATGAACTGACAAACCTTTATTACAATTCATCCTTGAGCTTTCACAGTTTTTAGTTCGCAACCTCTTCCATGTCTTGCTCCATTCTTCAGGGGTCGCCACAGCAAGCGAACTCGCATGAAAGATTTTGCAATGTGTTTTACACCAGATGCCCTACCTGACAGAACCTGGACATGAAGCTGCCTCCTCAAGGTTACAAGACCACAGCACTGACCACCGAGCTACAGCAGCCATAGCAAATAAATAAAGTAATGTTTGCAGGTTGTCCCTGTGCATGCGTGGGAGTTTTCTGGGCATTCCCCCCCCCCACCCCCAAGACCAAAAACTTGCACTTTAGGCTGATTTGTTACTCTAAATTGGGCATCAGAGACCTCCAGGAAAGGAAGAGCAGGTAAAGATAAAGGAAGGATGGTAAAAGTGCATCATATGACAAAGAAAAAAGTCACGATAATGGGATTTTGGCTAGTTGAGTAAAAAAGTTGTTGTAGTTCAACACAGAAACATCATCCCTCCATAATCTTTACCCGTTGAGTTTAGATAAATCCTGAAATGTTGGACTTTATCTAACTGAAGTGGCATTTTGATATCTTTAATGGGTTTTACACAATTCCAGTTTAAATTTTAAGACTTCAGGAAAGTTTACAATAAAATATTTACCGTATTTTCCGGTGTATAAGTTGCTCCAGAGCAGTGGTGGGCAACACTAATCAAAAAATTACTTCCACAATTTCTAAAACGCTTTTTAATTTTTTTAGGTCCACAATTTCAAAACCACAAATGTCTTATGAAAATTAGGGGAAGCTAATCTAATCCGCTATTTATATTCGACAATTGGTAGCCGGCAGCGTTATGCAATATTTGCACTACACTGCCAACTGAAAAGTAACTAAAATGATCCTAAAAGGATGAAATTACAAAAATCAAAGGATTTATTTAATACTTTACGTACATATATTCTATTCGGCCACGAAATTAACAAAAAAGAGAATGATCTTTTAATCCCTAAGACCACTTTTAAATCTCAAATACACGGGCGTGTCGCCACCGCATTTATACATAAAAGTAACCAAATACATAAAACTAACGACTCACCGTCGAGTGGTTGACACAAAACACACAATAAAATCCTCCGGCCGCGTTAATTTGGCTTGAAACAGCGGGGTTCTCTGCGGATTTATCCAAGTAACCCAGCACAACCAGCTAGCCATAAACGTTAGCACCGAGTTCACCTCTGACCCGGAAGATGTCAAGATGGAATAGTCCATTTTTAGTAGGGGGATACAGAAATCGACCGGTTTTTGTATTGCGTTTTTAATTATCGTTTTCATCGTAACTATAATTATTTTTATGTTAAATGTACATTAACAAGCAGCAGCAATGTTAGTGATGTAGGTGACTGGCCGGGGCGGGGCGGGGCCCATGCTGATTGGGGGCCCATTCATTTGCCTACATGGACATGGTAGATCCACGTCTGTTCTCCCCTCTGCTCCCTCCCCCCCTCCGACCCTCCTCTCTGCTCCCTCCCCAAGGGGGGAAAAGTAAACAAGCAGCTACGACAGCCAGCAAAATCCCCAATAATTTCCTTACTGATAGATAATTAGTTATTAGCGGTACTGCATTTTAAATAAAAATAGCACAAATCCGCTTATGAATTATAAAACTTAGTCACTCCGCTGTAACGTTGATAAAATCTTTAGGTACGCTATAAGCGGATTAGCGCATTAGCGGTCCCAAGCGGTTTGTTGCCCACCTTTGCTCCAGAGTATAAGTCGCATCAGTCAAAAAAAAAAGCATAATGAAGAGGAAATAAACATAAATAAGTCACATATATTATGTGTCACCGCTGACCCGTCACGTTTATTATGCGTTTATTTAATGATCAAAACAGCTTCATTTTGCCTGGGCAGCGCGGCGCCATCCATCCATTTATTTGGAGCTGCTAGCTCTCCAGCGTTCCTCTGCCTGCACCAGTTGAGTGAAACGAGCGCACACAGGAGGACTTGCTGTTGCAGTTCTTAGAAATTTAAAGCATCAGTCAAAGATTGCGTTATGAAAATGGGGGGAGGGGGAAGTATATAAGTCGCAGAACTGACAAATTTATGAAAAAAAAAACAACTGAGACTTATATGCCGGAAAAACGGTAACTTGGTGTGATGCTGTCACACAATTGACACTGAGCCTGTTTGAATCTTTCCAGAACTGTAGCAAACAAACTCTTGTCACTTCTGAAAACATTACTCTTCTTTTACAGTTCGTTTGATTGTTTTGACCCTTTAAATTTTTTGCTGAATGATAATGAAGACTGCAGAAGGCCTGGCACGACTGCTGCAGAACCTTCTGATTGATGCACATGCATGACATCAAAATACTGTACATAATAAAAGAAGCAGATTTCATTAGAGCTGTGTACAGTATGTTTGAAACATAGTCAAGTCAATTTTATTTATAAAGCACATTTAAAAACAGCAAAGTGCTTATACTACAGTATTTTCTGGTGTATAGGTCGCACCTGTGTATAGGTCGCACTGTCCAATTATCACCAATAGATTGGAAAAATCCCTAGATAGAATGCTGTTCATCGACTTCAGCTCGGCATTCAACACCATCATCCCCCAACAGGCTAGCCTGTATAAATAAAGGTTGAATGAATGAATGAACAGCTCATCCATAAACTGGACAGTCTGGGGCTGAACACCTCAATGTGTAACTGGCTGCTAGACTTCCTGACCGGGAGACCACAGACAGTACGGGTCGGGAGTAACACATCTAGCACCATCACATTGAACACAGGGGCCCCACAAGGATGTGTGCTGAGCCCCCTTCTATTCACCCTGCTAACACACGACTGCACACCATCGTACAGCTCCAACCACTTCATCAAGTTTGCGGACGACACAACAGTGGTAGGTCTCATCAGCAACAACGATGAGACGGACTACAGGAACGAGGTGAGCCGCCTGGCCTTGTGGTGCGGACACAACAATCTCACTCTCAACGTGGAGAAGACAAAGGAGATTGTTGTGGACTTCAGGAAGAGGGATGCCCAACATGCCCCTCTGACCATCAACAGCACCGCAGTGGAGAGAGTGGACAGCACCAAGTTCCTGGGAGTGCACGTCTCAGAGGACCTGTCCTGGAGCAGGAACACTGCAGCACTGGCCAAGAAGGCTCACCAGCGCCTCTACTTTCTCCGCAAGCTGAAAAGGGCTGGAGCTTCAACCCCCATCATGTGCACCTTCTACAGGGGTGCCATAGAAAGTGTCCTGACCAGCTGCATCACTGTGTGGTTTGGTGCATGTACTGCATCCTGCCGCAAGAGCCTCCAGCGCATCGTGAGAGCAGCTGAGAAGATCGTCGGCACCTCCTTCCCTCACTGCAGGACTTACACAGCAAACGCCTCACTCGGAAAGCCCTCTGCATGGCAGGTGATCCCACACACCCACTACACAGCTGCTTCAGACTGCTGCCATCAGGGAGGAGACTGAGGAGTCTCCAGGCTCGAACCAGCAGACTGAGAGACAGCTCTGTTCATCAGGCAGTCAGAATGCTAAACACTCTGCCTGCTCTGCCTCCCCTCCCATTTGAACTGCCTTAACACAAAAAACTTTCTCACACATTACCACTCAACACAAAGTTTTTAACACTGGACCCTGTGTCATCAAACGGGTTATTCACTAAACTCTCGGTCATGTGCTCATTCAGTTTGCACTACTTCTCATATTTGCACTAATGTTTGTATTACATTACTGCCTATAGTCATACTACTGTTTACATTCACTGTTTACATTTATTAATACGGTTTACATTTATTACTACTGTTTTACATTTATTACTACTGTTTACATTTACACTACTTTTATATCTACACTACTGCTGATACATATACAGTATTCTCTGACTAGCCTTATCTAAGGATGCCAAATGTGCCTTATGTGCCTTACTGCATATGCCACTTTGCCTCTATACCAACATCAACTACCTCATACATATACTGTGTACATTAACTCATATGCTGCTGTGCCACTCTTTGCAAATGTCAATGCTAGAACCTTCAGTTTATTTTATAGATATACTTTTTATACTACTATGAAAAAACTCAGGACAGTATTACACTTTTATTATTTCATTTTATGCTTATGTTCATTGGGTGTTTGGTGTTTTAGGGGTGTTTGGTGTTTCAGTGTTGGTGTAAATTTTCATACTTTTATACTACTATGAAAAAACTCAGGACAAATCCATCCATCCATCCATTTTCTTCCGCTTATCCGGGGTCGGGTCGCGGGGGTAGCAGCCTAAGTAGGGAGGCCCAGACTTCCCTCTCCCCAGCCACTTGGAGCAGCTCCTCCGGGGGAATCCCAAGGCGTTCGCGGCCGTGGTGTAGTGGTAATGGCAGTCGTCTCCCGATCGGAAAGTTGGCGGTTCGACTCCCGGGACCCGCACCATGTGTCGTTGTGTCCTTGGGCAAGACACTTAACCCTGAGTTGCTCCCGGTAGGACTGGAAAGCACCTTGCATGGTAGTCTGCCGCCACCGGTTTATGAATGTGTGTAGCATTCAATATATGTGTAGCACTTTGAGATTTTCAGTAATGAAAAGTGCGTTATAAATTGAATTAATTATTATTATTATTATTAAAAAACAGGACAGTGTTACATTTTTACTATTTTATGCTTATGTTTATTAAATGTTTTAGTGTTTAGTGTTTAAATGGTTACTGTTGCACCGAGGGACTGAGAGAAACGCAATTTCAATCCTGTGTATGTCCTGTACATATTGCAGTTCTGACAATAAAGTTGACTTTGACTTTGACTAGATAGGTCGCACCTACGTTTAGCTCTGCTGCAAATGTCTGCCACAGGAGCGCACAGCAAGGCTTTTAAGAAGATTAACACTTAAAAACAATTATTTGTTTGATAAAAATTATAGCAAATATGTGTCTGAGCTGAACTTTTCCTTAATAAATGAACGTAATTGTGAAATGAGCTGGATTTAAAAATTTGTTTCACCGAAAGTGATAACAAGCCATATATAGGTCGCACCTGAGTACTGTATAGGTCGCAGGCCTTGAAAAAAACATAAAAAGGTGCAACCTATACATCGGAAAGTACGGTAATTAGATACTAAATGTTATTGAGCTGAAAAGTTGTGTTGTTTGTATACTCATGTGTCTTTAGTGTTAGCAAAGTATCTCCTGTACCACTGGAAACATTTGAATAAAACTCAATGTATTCACTGGATGTACATCTGCAACTTTTGGAAACAACACAATTCACAACAGCTATCAGATTTTAGCCAACACATAACAGCCGATTTCTTCAATCATCAGGCTAAAAGTTGTTGAAGTAGCTGAGAGTCATCCCTAACACATACTCAGAGGGCTACATGCTGTGCGGCAATGTTGCTTAAAAATTTAGACATTGACATCCACTCTGTTCGATTGTACAGTACTTACAAAGTAAATGCTCAGAATCGTTTGATGTGCATCTAACAGTTAACTCAGCTAGAGGGTTCCCACAACCAGGGACTTGTTTTCAGCCCTGGAGTTTCATGCCTCAGAGGGCCCACTTTAGATCATGACCTGTTCTTATTAAAATCATGTAATTATAACCTTACATCAGGAGTGATTCTAGAATCTGACCTGTAGTGGGACTAGCCCCCCAGTGCTGACTGGCTCTTGGCTTGAACAATGCGGTGGCCATTTGCATCAGAAGCATTTGTAATGGGGGGGCATACCACAGAAATTTTTGAATGAAGTAGATGCCATTTCCTTCAT
>JBBPBX010082703.1:0-15682 GCA_038048925.1 Garcialebias charrua | reverse complement strand
TACGTTCATTTATTAAGGAAACGTTCAGCTAAGACACATCTTTGCTATAATTTTCAGCAAACAAACAATTGTTTTTAAGTGTTCATCCATCCATCCATCTTCTTCCGCTTATCCGGGGTCGGGTCGCGGGGGTAGCAGCCTAAGTAGGGAGGCCCAGACTTCCCTCTCCCCAGCCACTTGGAGCAGCTCCTCGGGGGAATCCCAAGGCGTTCCCAGGCCAGCCGAGAAACATAGTCCCTCCAGCGTGTCCTGGGTCTTCCTCTGGGTCTCCTCCCGGTGGGACATGCCCGGAACACCTCACCAGGGAGGCGTCCAGGAGGCATCCTAACCAGATGCCCGAGCCACCTCAACTGGCTCCTCTCGATGTGGAGAAGCAGCGGCTCTACTCCGAGTCCCTCCCGGATGACTGAGCTTCTCACCCTATCTCTAAGGGAGAGTCCAGCCACCCTGCGGAGAAAACTCATTTCAGCCGCTTGTATCCGAGATCTTGTTCTTTCGGTCATAACCCAAAGCTCATGACCATAGATGAGGGTGGGAACGTAGATCGATCGGTAAATTGAGAGCTTTGCCTTTTGACTCAGCTCTCTCTTCACCACGACAGACCGGTACAGCGCCCGCTTCACTGCGGACGCTGCACCTATCCGCCTATCGATCTCACGCTCCAGTTTTCCCTCATTCGTGAACAAGATCCCGAGATACTTAAACTCCTCCACTTGGGGCAGGACCTCCTCCCCGACCCGGAGAGGGCATGCTACCCTTTTCCGAGTTGTTTTTACCGTGTTAATCTTGTTAAAGGAGCTGTATGTAACTTTTCTAACAATATATTTTTAACATATTTCTTCACTCTGTCACTACCTCCTGACATACTGATTTTAGACAAGTAATCTCTGAAAAAAACTATTGTCCCCTTGCTTCTCTAAAAGCATTTCTAAAAAGCCACAGTGACACGCCGTTAACCAGCCAATAAAAACAGAGCTTGAATTTGAATTTCAGCAGAGCAAGGGTAACACAGCCATATATGGCTCTGAGGGGGAGGGACCAGAAACATGTCTCTGTTCAAAATTTTCCTAAGTTCCAGCGTGTTCCAGAAATTACATACTGAACCTTTAAAGTCCTTCCGTGCACGCTCCTGCGGCCATTTCACAGCCAATCCATTTTCGGCAAAACACCGCCCCACATTTCCGGTTGTCAGCGGTGACACGTTAACATACGCGACGCGTCAGCGGTGACGCATAATGGATACAACGTATACGGAGGTGTGACACGTTTATGGATTTCTCCACCTTATTGGACATAATTGGACTAATGCGACGTATAGGGCGGAGTGACTTAAAGGGCGGAAAGTATGGTAAAAGAAAATGGGATTCATGCAAATAGAATGAGTCTAATCCATCCATCCATCCATTTTCTTCCGCTTATTCGGGGTTGGGCCACGGGGGTAGCAGCCTAAGTAGGGAGGCCCAGACTTCCCTCTCCCCAGCCACTTGGAGCAGCTCCTCCGGGGGAATCCCAAGGCGTTCCCAGGCCAGCAGAGAAACATAGTCCCTCCAGCGTGTCCTGGGTCTTCCTCTGGGTCTCCTCCCGGTGGGACATGCCCGGAACACCTCACCAGGGAGGCGTCCAGGAGGCATCCTAACCAGATGCCCGAGCCACCTCAACTGGCTCCTCTCGATGTGGAGAAGCAGCGGCTCTACTCCGAGTCCCTCCCGGATGACTGAGCTAAAGGGGGTCGGGTGCAATGTGAGATGGGTGGGGGACATGGAGTCCGAGTGCAATGTGCCATGCAAACCGCTCCAGTGAAAGTTGTAAATCACGAACTGATGAAGCCAGTAGGACCACATCATCTGCAAAAAACAGAGAAGCGATTCTAAGATCACCAAAACAGATCCTGAGCCTAATCCATGTCTTTTTTAAATAACAGGCAGAATAATCTCTGAGGGGGGAATGTTGGCATTGTAACAAAATTTGGCCAAATCTTTCAAAATTTAAACATCCTCTTTGGGAGATGAGAATGTGCGTTATTATGTTTTCTTCTTTATTTGAGGCAATGAAATCAAAACTTTGGCATCAGATTTAATTGATAATGGTTCTCTGGAGCTAGAAAGGGTCATTTATTATCCTACTTCTCTTTGAATTAATTTGTCACAGTTTAAAGCAGAAGTTTTCTTCACTCTGCTGGATTTAGACAAATTCTTTTTCCATTTTCACACAGGATTTACTCATCCCTTACTTTATTCAACAGGACTTGACATTTTCTATTCTTACCCTTCTTTCTTGTTTATGTGGCAGCCATGCAGTTTGGCCAGCTGCTGACTCACCTGGACACAACTCAGCAGATGATCAACAACTCTCTGAAAGACAACACCACTCTGCTAACACAGGTACCAAGTTTACAGCGTGGTTTTTAAAAAAGCACATCATACCAGCTTTATTTAGAACACCCCAAACAGATCAAATGCTGTACATGTAGTAAAACAATCAGATAAGAAAAGAATGATTAAAATAATTAAAAGTCAACATCTCAGATGGTGTCAAAGGCCGGGGAGAAGAGATGGTTTTAAGAAGAGATTTAAAAACAGACAGGGAAGAGGCCTGTCTGATGTTCAAGGGAAGGACGTTCCATAGTTTAGGAGCTGCCACAGCAAAAGCACGGTCTCCTCTGAGCTTACGCTTGGTCTTCAACACACTCAGGAGCAGCTGATCACATGGCCTGAGGGATCGAGAGGGTGTGTATGGATGTAGCAACTCGGGACAGATAGGGCGGGGCAAGACCATTTAGAGCTTTAAAAACAAATAAAAATAATTTTTAAATTACTGTAATCCTAAAATGTACAGGCAGCCAGTGCAGGGAGGATAAAACAGGAAAATGTGGTCAAACTTTTGTGTGCCAGCAGCAGCGTTCTGTACCCTCTGAAGCTGAGTGATACATGAGTCACTGATTCCTGTGTAGAGTGCGTTACAGTCGTCCAGCCGAGTGGTCACAAAGGTGTGAACTACTGTTTCAAAACACCACTGAGAAAGAATCTGCTTCGCTTTAACCAGCTGCCTCAGATGGAAGAAAAAAAAACTAGATTTAACAACTGCTATGATGTGGTTTTCTAACTTTAGTCCAGCATCAACTTTGACCCCTAGGTTTGTAATAGTTGGCCTGATGCACTGAAAACAGAGGCCTCGGAGAGCTAGAGTCCTTTTTCTTTAGTGGGACATAGAACTGTGTATCATCTGCACAACAATAAAAAGGGATCCCATATTTTCTAAAAGTAGAGCCAAGAGGTTAAACAAATCCATGTCAAATCTATTTGGGATATTTCCTTTGGATTACAGGCTTTTGTTTATACACAAAAGTGTGAAATTAACTCATTTAAATCATGTTCTATCATGTTAACTATATGTAGGCATACACACACTTGTAGACTGGTTCACTCCACTTGATGCATTTTAGTACATTTCATTTTTACTCACCAGCAACAAAAAGTCATCTATTATAAAACATTACTGGTAGCTCTTTGTACCCATGTTGAGTTTGAAATTGTAATGTTGTGACGAGCCTAATGTGTAGCCAGACATCTTAGCTTGTTAAATCTAAACTATAGTTTTCTGACTAATCCTTTTCATGCATTTATAACAAAGATTTCTTTCTTTCTTGCTTCTGCTGTTTTTCCTCTTCTGCACTTCTAATTCACCTGATCAAATCCTTCTTGTTGAACTTGTTTTTATTTTTCGCCCCCCACCAGGTCCAGCAGACGATGAAGGAAAATGTGGTGGCTATTGAAGAGAACTTTACAGCACTTGATCAGAGGATGAAGAACATTTCAAAGTAAATGTTTGCAGTTTGAATCAGTCCAGAAAAGACGAGAATACGGACATTAATATTTGGTTGGAGAGCACAGATGGAAGCGGTGTGGGGTGCAGCCTCGTCCTTTCTGGAAGTCCTTCTCTTGCTCTCGACTTCTGCCTCAGCCTTTTGTCACTAAGTGGGATGTTAGAAAGTTGAGAAGATGGAAAAACAAAAAGGAGACCAAATGTTTGTTAAAATGTGTAATTTCATTTCTTCTTCCTTTCACTTGCATCAAATTGATATTTAAAAATGTCTGTGATTCGCTACATGAATGACACTGATCGCTGTCCATTGTTAGGCTCTATCAAGTTTTAGATTGGACTCGTTTTAATTTTACCGACATGGGAAATTATTTCCTTTTGGAGATTTACACTAAAGGTGAATTTGTACTTTAACTTGGGCTGAATCAAACAAATCACATTTGAATTGCTAGACGATGCAAGAAAAGATGTCGACTCTTAAAAAAAAAAAAAAAAAAAACTTGTGGTCCATTGTCCTTTACTGTATCAGGAGTGTGTTTAGGGTTTCAGACTAATGTGGAAGGAAAGCTTGTAAATATGCCTGTTCACCTTATTGTTTCTTCACCTCAGTCTCTTGGAACTATATTATTATTGACTGAGACCCAACGCCACAGGGAAACTTTTAAACTGCTTTTGTCGTTGCTCACAGCTACGCTGTTCATCTGTGGACACTCAAGCAGATCAATAAATAAAAGCGTGATGAGCTTGGCTCCGTTTTCTTTTCTACATGATTCTTTGAAAGTCGACTGAACTGAATAAATGAACTGAATAAAACTTAAACTTTAATGAAGCTGTATCTTTTTAAATGCTAAATAAGAATTGTGATGTTTATATTTACTAAACTATGAGCATTAAGCTTAAAGGTTAATGGTCTAAAAGCATTACGGTAAATGTTAAAAGTATTACTGTAATCATAGTTTTTAATAAACTGTTGTGGTGATGCATGACCACTAGGTGGCAGCATAGCATTGACAAAATTGTTAAAATCACAACGAAGTGTTTCATATGTTTCAAATACCGGTACAGTATGTGTGTCTGTGTAGCAATAAGACAGATTTTAACCCCTTTCACTTATTTATGATGCTAAATAAATGTTTAAAACATGAATTAATTTTACAGAATAAACCGTAAAAATCCCTTTGCCTCTGCTCTTGAATCACGTCAATCCATTAAATTATGACAAATTGCTTATTGTGACTCAATAAAGTCAAAATTATTTAAAAACTTGTTTTGACTATGAATAACCCTCGCCTCTTTACCACCAGGTCTTATGAAGCACTTGTACACAACTTGACCAGTTCTTTACTAACATAAAACACATACAACTGAATAAAACAAAGGTGAAAAATCTAATAAAACGTGTTTTTGATGTATCAGGAGTATTCTGGTGTGTCTTTCTCACTAAATAGATCAAGCTCAAATCCTTCTGGCAGTCGTGGGTTTATGAAGAGCATTAAAACAAAAAGCCGGCTCGTGTTTGAAGTCGGGTGATGGAGTTAGTGACGAAGGCTGACGGATAACGGGACGAGGATCAGGTGTTTGAGGCGAGCGGGTCAACCAGACGCTTCAGAACCTGCGGGTTCAGAAAGGCCACAGCACGAGTGACATTTAATGAAATGGAGCAGAAGTTTGGGTTTTGATTCACTGTGAGACTTTCTACATTCTGGATTCAAGTACTTTGGACAAGTGTAGATGTTTTTTATTGGTGCCTAAATTTCTTGTTTTTAATTCAGAGAAGTTCTGATAGACTTCAGCTGACCGGCCTGTTCACACCACACGGATCAAGTTTGCCACACGGGGAACACGATCCAGCGCTCCAGCTTAAAAAGGAATGGCCCAGACGAGCCCAGAGACATTATTTTCAGTATATCGTGTTCTACTGCATTTTGTCTGTCTATTCTGGGGGAGCAGAAGTTTGGGTCGGCCCTGTCATTTCTGTTAAAGCACATTTCAACACCACTACAAACCAACTGTCTCCTATAGAAGGTCTAATACTAGATGTGTGTGTAAGACATATATTTGAGAAGAAATACCTGCATATATCCCCTCCCTTTACTGGTCTGGACAAGAAAATAGATTTAAAGTCCTCATGAAACGGACAATGAGCACGGATAGCTCTAAAATGTGTTTGTGATGCTGATACTGGGAAAAACAAGAAAAAAGGAGGAAAACACGCTGTAGGAACCCTGAGTGTGTTTCACTGCCAGCACCTGTTCGACAGATATTTAAAGTTTAATGGCCTGCTGGGTCTCGTTGTTTTCCTCAGGTTTTTACCAACATATTAAAAATAAAAAATGAAGAAACCACAGCACCGACTGTGGTCCTGATTCTGGAGGAACTTCAAGCTTCCGAAAAATGAAAATACCTCATGATCTAAATCTTTCAATAAATTTCAAATCATCCTTAAATCTAAAGATCCGTTATTTTTTTATGACCTGCTGGAAATAAAACAAGCGCGAGAAAGAAAGAAAAGAAAAAAAAAAGTAACAGCTGATGTCAGAAAGGTGAAAGATTTTCCAGAGAAGAGAAATCACGTCGAGGCGCTCTGCATCAATTAAGTCAGACAGACTTTCCTGAATGGGTGTAGACAGGTGAGGAGCCTGTTGTGAGGCAGAACGACGGGCAGGGCGAGCAGCCCGGAGTCGCAGGGCACAATGAGGCTTGCGGCAAATGAAGATGGGGCAAAGATACGCAACGGGCTTGGCGGTTTAGCAAACTAAACAGATTAACCACAAAGACGTCTTAATGCTCCAAACACAAGAATGTCAACAAGTTAGCTGTTAGATCTGATCAAGATGGGACTGATTGGATAAGAGGAAAAAAATAATCTGCACCTTATGGCCTTCTGGGAGAAAAGATGGTTGGCAAAATCCAACCAACCGTGTTGTTTTTTTATGTGTTTTAAAAAGCTCAGGACCACAAGTTTGAGGAATAAATACATTTAATTAAAATAAATAATAAATCTGTGGATTTTTGAGTTTGTGGCTGTCGAGAGGACACACAGGAAAAGAGTTGAAACAAGCACGATGGAAAGGGGAAAGTTGGAGGATTTATTGTATCACTTACAGTAAGGAGAAGGACTCCGACAGCTGGTGTGTGTGTGTATGTGTGTGTGTTGGGAGGAACTGGGCGTGGAGTGACCAAGGGCACTGCTGGACAGACAGAGGGAAGCGTGGTGTGCTTGGAATTTCCCCCCACTCTTTCTGCCTATAAAACAAATAATCAATAGTGAAGCTCTGATTCAAACATCTCCCACTTCTTCCTTTGTTTGAACACATGGTTACATTTCAAATCCACTATTCATTTTTTCACATCTTTATAAAATATTTGTCTCCCCTGGTGTTAATATTTTTGTGCTACAGAAAAGAGCTATAAGAATAATCACTAAAAAAACATTACTGTCACCCATCTACATTATTTCATCAACTGAAATGATTGAAGTTCCATGGTTTAGTGGATTATAATATTTTGTCAGTTATGTATAGAGCTCATAAAAATGAACTACCTTTGAATATACAAATATATTTTGTTAAACGACAAAGCAATTATAATCTCAAGGGAACATAAATATTTGTTAAACCAAAATATAGAACCAGTTTGAAGGATCGGTCAACCTCAATCCAGGGATGGTTTGGAGACTAAAGTTAAAAAAATGCAAAAACAAATATTACATTTAAGGAAATGATTAAAACTGAACTATTGCAAAAAATATATTTGAAATACTGTTACGTAGGTTGTATTGTAGTTCGATAATTATGGTAAATTGTTCAGTTACTTGCAGATGATTGTTGTTTGGTTTGAGTATTTGAAAGAGGGGGTGGATATAATAAGATTTTTTTCTTCTTTCTGCTACCCTTCATTTTATTTATAAGTTGTATAAGCTAAATTTGTGGGATTGTTTTGTGTTGTATTTTAAAATGAATACATTTGAATTAAAAATATAAATAAAAAATTACTCATGGACATAATGTGATTTTAAAAAATTAGACTAAAATTAAAATGCTGTTACAGGTAGTCCTCGGGTTACAACGGTCTCGAGTTACGACGTTTCGTGGTTACGACGCATCTCCTATGAAAAGCCTTATTTCAAGTTACACAGTTTTACGTTGTTGTGACGCAGCGGCAGAAGAATACAGTATTGAACTGTACGCAGTGCAGGAATATGGCGGATGGACCGGTTTTACGTTGTTATCGTAGCGGCGGAGGAATACTGCATTGTACAGTACTGTGAACACGGTTTTACGTTGTAAACAGAATGTGGAATATGGCGGATGGACCGGTTCTATGTCGTAAACGTAAAGCAGCGGCGGAAAATATCGTACTGTACGCGGTCCAGCGGCGGAGGAATACTGTACTGTGAACGCGGTTTTACGTCGTAAACGGAAAACGGAATACAGGTACGGCAGATGGACCGAGGAGAACGGCGTCAACAGCATCATAGTAGGCCATTAACTCTTTTTGCCCTTCACTATGGCTCCCAAACGTATGTGTTTTTTGATAATTATGTAGGGTACTGTGTTAGGATAGGCTAAGTGCTTGGTAATACAGTACTGTACATGCAGTATATGGTGCAGTATGTACGTATGTTCCAACTTACGTTGAAAATCGGTTTACGCCGCCGCGTAGGAACGGATCTACGTCGTAAGTCGAGGACTACCTGTATTGGTTAAAACCAACAGTCAAAGCACTAATTAGAGGGGGAAACAGTCAATGAGACAATCATTGAAACTTTGGAGCACTTCTCTGTCCATGAAACAAAGGAGCAGACTCCACGTGTATCTGGTGTTTTGTTGCTTTGTTAACACTAAAGTTAATGAGTCCATGAAGGCACTCTAAACGTGCTGCAAACAGTGATTTTTTTAATGACACAAAGCAGACTGGCAAAACAAACAGTGGGGGGACGGGGGGAGACACACCACTGAACTACTCGGCAACAGCCGCTCGAGTCGTGACGTGTCTTCCTGCAGAGCTTTAACCCGGGTGGGTCCTAGAGACAGTAATGGAGCTTTCTATTCGCTGCTCCACGCTGTTGCTATGGGGGCTGTGCATGGCGAAGCGTGCACGTTTCCACGCAACACACACGCGAGCAACACAGTTGGTGTGTGTGCGATGAGTTTGTCTCCCTTCAAAGGTGACGAAACTCAATTTTAGTCCCGTCACTTTGTTTGTGTTTTTGTTTGTTTGTTGTTGCTTTTGACCCTCAGGTTATTTGGTGAACTTTGAGCTCTGTGCTGGACTTTTTTTACTTTATGCCTTCAAATATTGTTTTTTTTTATGTTTTACGAGTTAACTTGAAGTAGCCTAATATTAGTTATTTAAGAAGAAAAATAAATTAATCGATCCTCACTGATAAAGTAACGCTCGTGCAAGGCGGAGTAATATTGAATAAAAGCTTCTCCGACTGGGTAATGAATTCTGCTGCGTTTCATCATCGTCTGCTGGAAATAAAAGCCTGGCGTTTAAAGAGAAGAGGCAGTGGTACTGTGGTCCGCTCGCGCCACGGCCCGGTCATAGGGCGGGCCTTTTGATATCTGGCGGAGCAGCAGATACAGAGCGCGCGCGGTGTGAAATGTTTTGACCGAAGCAGCGTGCTTTCTGAGTCTGCTTGTAAAAAAGTGTTTAGGATTCACCTGCCGACCCTTCAACCACAACACAATGTTTTAAAGTTCAACTACAGGTAGTCCTCAACTTACGGCGGCCTCGACTTACGCCAAAAATACACTACATGCGTTGCAGCTCCGCCCCGCTCCGGTCCGACCTCCGCAGCAAATACGCACCCATTATAATCAATGACAGAATTTACACTGGCTCCGCACGGCGGCGGCGAGCTGCGGAGAGCGGACGGCAGTCCGTCAAAATTAGAAATTTTTCTATTTCTGCCGGATGACGGAGCTGTGCCGGAGTCAACTTTTGAAGATTACGTCGCACCAACAGGAAAAGGAACGAGCACAACTTCCGTATTTACAAAATAAAATCACCACAGGCGGACTAATCCTAGCTCTATACGGATTTATTTGTACAAAAATGCTGTCAAACTATCATTTATGACTATTCTATGACTAAACTATTATATTTATGACTATGACTACGCCTAATAACGCAATACAAGAAATAAATAAATAAAAAAGTATTTTATTCTGAAATGTAAACATCACTTCCTGTTGCTCAAACCATGTAGCTCATTTACGAGAGAAGATCAAGGCAGCAGTCTCTCTACAGTTGTTCTCCATCTTCCACCGAATGAATTGTTTTGTTCTGACTTACTTATTTATCACTTGATTTATCGCGCGATCTCGCACGTGTCTCGGAGCGGCGCATCCAGGCGGACCTGAGCGGAGCGGAGGCAGTGGAAATTGGACTCGCTCAGCTGCGACCTGCGGACCGGAGCGGGGCGGAGCCGCGTGCAGTGTATTTTTGGGGTTACGGCAATTCAATGTTACAAATGCATCATATTAATAAAAATATAAAATTAAGAATTATTATTTTTTTTTATCTTATTTTATGTGTTTAAATGTTCTTGATTTTATGTGTACAGCACTTTGTTGCGGCTGTGGTTGTTTTAAATGGCTTTACAAATAAATTATTATTATTATTATTATTATTATTATTTAGAAGCCGATTACGCAGTTTTCGGCAGTGTTCGGCAGTTTTCGGCAGTTGTCATTTAGCTTCGGTTACCTCCGGCTTCGACAGCCGGCTTTGGCCGTCTGTCCAATCACAGATTGCTTCGCTCGGATAAATGAGCTGGAAACGGTCAGTGAACTCTGTGGACGTCTCAGGCCCGGAGCAGCAGCCGCCGCCGATCGCTCCGCCGCGCCGCATCCCACCACGCTGGCCGACACCACCAGCTCATCGCGGGAACACCGAGCTAACATGCTAAAAGGCGAAGAAAGCGTGGCGTCAGATGGATGCTTCCTGGACGAGCTAACATGCTAAAAGGCGGAGAAAGCGTGGTGTCAGATGGATGCTTCCTGGACGAGCTAACATACTAAAAGGCGGAGAAAGCACGACGTCGGATGGATGCTTTGGAGGGGCTAACATGCTAACGCCAAAGCCCCACCGGGTACACGAAGCTGACGGGCAGCGGAGAGGACTGCTGCGGCCGGGAGCTCGCCTCGATGTCCGCCTGGCAGCCTCTGATGTTGGTCAGACCCGGAGCTAACATGCTAACGTGGAGAAACGGCTTCACCAGCTTCCAGTAAGTTATTAACTCTTTTTACCTTCATTATGGCTCCAAATGTATGGAGCTAACATGCAGTTACAGTTTGGACCGCGTGAAGCAGCTGGAAGCTGCAGAGCTCGGACGTGCAACAAGCTAACATGCTAACAGACATGCTAACTATTTTTTTCCTTCATTATGGCTCCAAATCGCTACCACAGTTTTCCAAAATTTTGGAGAAACTATTCAACAACAGATTGGACCAATTCATTGAAAAACAAAATATTCTAACTAATAATCAATATGGTTTTAGAGCAAAATATTCTACATCTATGGCACTTATGGACTTTATGGAACAAGTAACTACTGCTGTTGATCACAAACAATATTGTGTTAGTGTGTTTGTAGATCTAAAAAAGGCTTTTGATACTGTTAATCACAGTATTCTCCTTGACAATTTATATCAGTACGGCATCAGAGGATTAGCGTTACAATGGGTGTGTAGTTACTTGGAAAACAGGAAACAGTTTGTACAATTAGATGATGATTGTGGGCGGCCGTGGCATAGTGGTAATGGCAGTCGTCCCCCGATCGGAAGGTTGGCGGTTCGAATCCCGGTTCCCCACACCATGTGTCGTTGTGTCCTTGGGCAAGACACTTAACCCCGAGTTGCTCCCGGTAGGACTGGAAAGCACCTTGCATGGTAGTCTGCCGCTACCGGTGTATGAATGTGTGTAGCATTCAATGTGTGTAGCGCTTTGAGATTTTCACTAATGAAAAGCGCGTTATAAATTGAATTCATCATTATTATTATTATTATGTATGATCAAATCACTGTACTATTACATGTGGAGTTCTTCAGGGATCGGTACTTGGTCCAAAGTTGTTCATCTTGTATATAAACGATCTGGTTAAGGTATCTGATCTCTTCAAGTGCGTTCTTTTTGCCGATGATACAACTTTTTTTATAGGAGTCAATGATGAGGGAGTTTGTTAAAGTTCAGAACTGGTTTAAACTCAATAAATTATCATTAAACGCGGAAAAAACTAACTGATATTTGGAAATAGAAATAAAACAACTGATGTTCCATTTCAAATTGAGGACTCAGTGATTTGTAGTCAGTGAGGCAAAAATTTTGGGTGTTGTCATCGACGAAAATCCATCATGGAAACAACTATTAATTCTGTTAAAACGAAAATATCTAAATCTATTGCAATATTTTATAGGGTTAGACATCTATTAAACGACAATGTATTTACTGTACAATACAATTATTATGCCACACTTGATTTATTGTGTTAATGTTTGGGGGAAAGCGTGTAAGTCAATCAATCACAATGCCTATTTTTATTTTGCAGAAAAGAATTGTAAGAATTATAACAAGAAAAAATTACTGTCAACATCAAATGAATTATTTTATCAAATGAAATTGTTGAAGTTCTATGATTTGGTGGAGGGAACCCCCGACCTACGAACGAGTTTGGGACCTAAGAACCGTTCGCAGCTCGATCCGTTCGTAGGTAGGGGGTGAAAATTATATTTAAAAAAAAAAATTATTCATTCATTCATTCATTCAACCTTTATTTATCATGCTAACGGAGCGCGCGCACACATTTAAGCATGTAAAGTAGTGTACTGTAATGTTAAACATTGCTATTCACATTTACAGAATAAATAAAAATATATTTTCTTACTTTGAGATGGTCAAAGCCGACATAGGTTGCCATGCGTTGATTGTTTTCGGGCCAAGCAGCGCGGGGGCCGGCAAGCCACCGCAGCTGCTCCAGACCTGTGTTAGCTAGCTGGCTAGCTTCTGCTAGCCAAGCCATGAGCTAGTGTTGGAGCGGCGGCGCGATCAATCTGCAGCTGCTGCTCCAGCCGCTGCTCCAGCCTGAGACGTCCACAGAGCTATTCCAGCTAGTAATTAATCCATATGATGCGATCCTGGTCACCAGTGTTCAAAAGGCCGGCTCCCGTGTTAGCTCCAGTGTTAGCTCTGGAGCTAGCCAGGCCGGAGGTGTAGCCAGGCCGGCCGGAGGTGTTCGCACGGCGGCCTGGCACGATCGGCGATAAATCCGCTGCTGCCTGAGACATCCACAAAGTTCACAGAGACGTTTCCAGCTAGTAATTAATCCATATGAAGCCATCCTGGTCACCAGTCTTCGTCCGGCTCTCGGCAGCTAACCTAAGATGGCGTCCGGTGTTCTACATTAATTTGTGACCGGAGACCCCAGTGACTGAACCTAAAATAGCGTCCGGTGTT
This sequence comes from Garcialebias charrua, assembly GCA_038048925.1. Lineage (NCBI taxonomy): Eukaryota > Metazoa > Chordata > Actinopteri > Cyprinodontiformes > Rivulidae > Garcialebias > Garcialebias charrua. The sequence goes on along the minus strand of JBBPBX010082703.1, from coordinate 2,401 downwards.
CTACATTAATTTGTGACCGTGTAAACTGAAGACCTACTTCCTGTTGCCCAAGATTGCTCAAAAATTGCTCAAAAATGATCAGAAATGATCTTTTTTATCATAATTATTATTTATAAAGCCTTTAAAACAACCAGAGCTGCAACAAAGTGATGTACACATGAAATTAAGAACATTTAAACACAAAAAAAAAAAAAAAAAATTTTTTTTTTTTTTTTAAATTCATATTTTTATTAAATATGATATGTTTGTTATAACATTTTGTCACTTGTGTTTAGAGCTCATAAAAATAAACTACCATCAAATCCAAATGCATTTTGTGAAAAGATCTAGCTGTTATAATCTCAAGGGGAAAGATGTATTTGTACAACCACAGTTTAGAACTAGTTTGAAGGGAAGATCTACCTTAATTCAAGCCAAGGAGTACGTTTATGGAATGACTTAATGACAAATGTTAAGGAAGCCAAATCATTCCTTGTATTTAAGAAACTGGTAAAAAATGAATTGCTAAAAAAATATAAATGAATCTAATTTAATGTGTGATATGTGACTTGAAAATTGACTGAGTTATTTACTTATTTTGTTATTATAGAAAATATTGTTTGAACTGTTATTAGATGAATAAGGAGCAGATTTAATAAGATGTATTCTTCATCTGCTACCTTTCATTTTTTTCTATTATGAATATGTTAATTGTTGTATTTCATATTATAAAATGAATAAATAAACAAACAAACAAACAAACAAACAAATGCACTGTATGTGTTTTTTGATAATTACGTAGAGCACTGTGTTAGGATGGGTGAAGTGCTTGGTAACTGTACAGTACCGTACATGTACAGTACGTGTATAAGTGGCAGCTCGGGTGTTTCCGACTAACGGCGATTTTCGACATACGAACGGGCGTAGAAACGGAACTCGTTCGTAAGTCGAGGACTACCTGTACTGTACAAGGGCAAAAGTATGGCAAGTCCATTTATCATATAACAGTGTATCCTAAATTGGTTAAAAGTAAATATGCTCAACAGCTTTATACTTTGATCAATAACTTTAATTTGATATAAACCTCTACTTTCTTCTTTGTTATGTACTGTATCTAATCTGGTTTCCGCACGACCTTGAAAAAAGAAGAAGGCTGTCTGCTGGAAACTATTCTCCTGGAGTGAAGCTGAGAGACCTTGCTGACCCCCCCCCCTCCCCCCCAGAGATCTCTGTGGGTGTGCTCGGAGGCGCCAAGCTGAACAACTGCTGAACTGTGCTATCTGAATGTTGCTCACAGACTCTTTGATCTCCTTGCATGTCGTCAAAACTGCAACAATGTCTTGTCTGGTTGTGCTTATTGCTGATAGAGTTTTTGGGACTTTATCATAGAGTGTCTTAAGGCAATCTTTGATAGATTCTTTTTTTGAATATCACAAATGATACCTATTGTGTTTTTCCTTTTTCCATATCTGTTTGACCTTCATCCGGAGACGGATGAGAGCGGCCGCGCAGAAGAACATGTCATGTGTTTGAATATGCTGCAGCTTTACATTCTCTCCCTCTTCTGGACGACTGTGTATACATCATCACGTTGTATCGGTTAACTGGTGCAATGTTAATAAAAATCTCTTGTATCTCTTGTATCTTGTAATATTTTTTTTTTGTATGTGTATAACTCAACCTGTGAAATTTAATTGATGATTTGTATAACATTTTTGTTGCCTTTGTATGTATGTATGTATAGTGTTTTTCAGCCCACTATGAGGGGCCCCAAAGCGCTTTACCATCCACCCATTCATCCACCGGTAGCGGCAGACTGCCATGCAAGGCGCCATCCAGTCCTACCGGGAGCAACTCGGGGTTAATATATATGTGTATATTAATAATAGTTAATATATATGTGTATACACCACTGCTGGTACATATACAGTGTGCTCTGAACGGTCTTATTTAGGGATGCCCAATGTGCCTTACTGCATATGCCACTTTTTGCCTCTACAACAACATCAACTACTACCTCATACATATACTGTGTACATTGACTCATACGCTGCTTTGCCACTTTGCAAATGTCAATGCTAGAAACCTTTAGTTTATTTTAGTTATACTTTTTATACTCTTTTTTTATACTAGTATGCAAAAACTCAGGACAATATTATGTTCATTAAATGTTTAATGTTTTAGTTTTAGAGTTGGTGTAAATTTTCATACTCTTATACCACTATGCAAAAAACTCAGGACAGTGTTAGGTTTACTATTTTATGCTTATGTCTATTATTATATGTTTCAGTGTTTCAATGTTTAGATGTTTACTGTTGCACCGAGGGACTGAGAGAAACGCAATTTCGGTCCTGTGTATGTCCTGCACTGTACATATTGCAGATCTGACAATAAAGTTGACTTTGACTTTGACTTTGACTTT